>JASIRB010004069.1:0-16697 GCA_030323885.1 Branchipolynoe longqiensis
GGCCTTATAATAACAGGAATCTAAAGCGGTTACTTACAATGCCCACCTTTAACTGTGCCGAACGCCACAGAAGACAGTCGGCTGGCAGCAGCTTTTTTTGTTTGTTTTTTGTTTTTGGTCCATTAGTTGTTTAAGCAGGGGAAATTTCAGTCATAGACGACTGGTCTTCCTCATTCCACTGCTGGTCGATAGAAAGCCCGAGCCTACACTTTTACCGACCCAAGGGATTTTTAACCTCCCACACCACATAGACATGGTATGAGAGCAACCGGCCTTTGATGACGCTGTAAGTTATACACAGCGGTGGAAATCCAAATTGGCAGAGCTGGGGGCATGGGGAATCGAACCACCGACCCTCAGATTAGGCATCTTACCTAGAAAAAAGTCAGACACTCTAACCACTCTGCTTTGTTCTGCTCAACAGGCGGTCGATGCCAGCCAGCTCTACCAGACTGTTCTCTCTTTAAAGGCTGTCGGGCGAGGTGGCCGAATCGGTGGAGCAGGGTGCTTGCGTGTGGGAGATCGGGAGTTCGGTTCTCGGTCGAGTCAAACCAATGACTTATAAAAATGTATACTTGTCGCTTCCTAGCCTGGCGCTCAGCATTAATAGGCTACAGCAAGGACTAGTTGGCTCAGTGTCAGGATAATGTGACTGACTGAGACATGAGGTCATGGTACTGGTGGCCTGATTTCCCAGTGGGGGAACCACTATAAAGTCACCATGTGTGCATGCTATCATAAGTCGGTACACGTCCTGGTATGACCTCAGATGTTGCCAGGACATAAAACTCCAACAACCAACCAACCAATCATAAAGATGTGAATTTCAATGACAAGATGTGAATTTCAATGAATTTAAAGGTGAGCATAGTGCGCTCACTGCAGGATGAGGTAGAGATGTACAGGCCGCCCAACCCAACCAAAGGGCAGCGGAGAGGGCACACAAAGACACTCCCACCGAAATAGCAGCCACCGCAGTTTAATTTCCGCTTAGCAGGGACTATATGTATGAGCCCGGGTTAGCGGTCGTAACCCTGGGTCGGGCAGATTTCCCGGGTTAGCGGCGAAAACTGCGTATGTATGTGTCGGGGTTAAACTAACTCGGCGAGCGTAAAGTCGCCTGACCTAACCCCAAGCGAAACCAGGGTTAAAGGTGGGGTTAGGCACCGATTAGGCCAAATCTATTCAATGCGACCATATTTAACAGAATTAGATACGCAATAAGTAAAATATTATCAATTTAACCCTAAATTCAAACCGTTATTAAGGCTACCGCCGCATTGGCGGCGATATTAATAGTGTCGAATGTAAAGTAAACAAATCGCCGCCGCCGCATGGACGTCGATATCCATACTGTCCGCCGCCGCCGAATCGGCGGCTATATATTAGGCCCAAATCTATTCAATGCAACCATATTTAACAGAATTACATACCCAAATCATGAAATTTCATTAAATTAACCCTAAATTCGAAGCAATATTAACGCTGCCGCCGCAGAGGCGGCGATATTAATAGTGTCGAATCGACGAATGTAAATACCCACACAGGGGTTCCCCAAAATCTATAAATAACTGAAACGTTAGCTAACTCTGGTGCGTTTTGGTCACATACATTCCCCCCCTGACACATTTGGAACCCCGGGGTTAGATAACCCGGGACCCGCCTTTAACCCTGGTACGGTTAAAAATTGGCTCATACATATGGGCCCAGATCTCTCTCCCTGCATTTAGTTTGGGGGTCACGTGACATAAGCTGTGACAGTGTGATATGCATAAGAGACAGGGTGTGTGATCCTCCTGATTCGTTGCCAAACAGCAACAGTAGCCTAACGCCGTCTTTGTTGCAGATCAGCAGATGTGGCACCTGTCAGAATTAAGAATATTACATGACACAACCACAACCGGTGGCCGAATCGGTAGAGCACAGGCCTCGCATGTGGAAGATCAGGAGTTTGTGAGTTTGGTTCCCAGTTGAGTCAAAGCAATGACTTAAAATTGTATACTTGTCGCTTCCTAGCCTGGTACTCGGCATTATTAGGATAGGGTAAGGACTCGTTAGCTTGGTGTCAGGATAATGTGACTGAGTGGGATATCGGGTCATGGTGCCGACGGCCTGATTTCCCAGTGGGGCAGCACTATAAAATCATCATGAGTGCATACTGTCACAAGTCGGTACCTGTCCTGATAGGACCCATGTTGCTAGGACGTAAAACAACAACAAACAAAAACCATAACCAGCCCTCGGGTTGCTAAACCTCAGCGTCCTTTATAATATACACATATATAAATATATATATAGATATACTTTGTATATATACACATAATATATGTGATGTATAATGCATTATGCGAGTATAAATGCAAGGGTAACATGTACATCCTATATTTCCTCATGCGCATTGGTGGAGCGCCCACCCCCCCTCCCAGCTGTCGAGTAATTGCCGGGCAGCCCCCCCCCCGTCACATCACACTCTGGAGGAATTTTTATAATATATATATTATATATATATAATTTATATATATAATATATATATTACACATTCAAATTTAAGACTGATGTCGTTCCTTTGAGCTGAACTTTGGCACCCTTACAAATATATATTTTTTTTAACTTGATACTGATGTGGCTGGCACCCCTAGCACGTTGCACCCTGAGCGACTGACCGAGTTGCCAGGACCTTCAGATCAATCAAATGTAGATAAGTGTTTTGGTTTCGATAATTTGACGCTTTCATCAGACTATATAAAGTACCCCGAAACATGGCCATATGCATATTTGTTTCACTGTGTAAGATGTGAAGTGTAAATAAGCATAACAAAAGAACAACGAATAATATGTATTGTTTTAATATACGAATAATATGTATAGTTTTAATATAAAAAACCAAGAGGCAAGATAACAAACCCACAACAATAACGTTAAATACTAAACACCACTGATTAATGAATATATGTGCATGACAACCCAGCTATTTATGAATAACAAAGTAATCAAATACAGTCAGGGTTTTTCCATTTTCCAGGATATTCAAAGACTTTCCTTGCCGGGAATGCTGAATTATCAAATTCCAGGACTTTCCAAGTTTTCAAGACCCGCACGAACCCTAAGCACACTATATTGGTCAGCCCCCCCCCCCCCCCCCACACACACACACCCCACCCCGACCCCCACCCCCACCAACCCACTGTGTGCGACCGGTGCCGGCGTTTGTACGTGCATACATATACAAGGAGTTGGTGCCTAAATCAGGCATACATCAAGTCCAATCCTAACCCAATATGGCATTTAGGAAGTGGGCTCAGGGAACCTTTGCCTGAGGCCATATTGAAATGTGTGTCAGAACCAAGATGGCCCCAAGCTCCTGCCAAAACTGGTCCATGCATAAACCATATCTATGCTGCAAGATATATATTGTATAAATGCATTTATGTAATAAGAACAGGCTGGTATACATTTGGGTGAGGTCGATATTTGTCTGGTGTTTTTTAACATCCAATAGCCCTTTGTGGATGTTGTGTACTAAATGCTACCCACGGTAAGTTGAGTTAGAGTGATGCATCATGGCTGCCGAGTAAGCTTAAGTAGAGGACGGTGCTTTACTCCATTCCTATAAGTAAACATGATTACCTGATGCCAGTACATGTAGAGGAAGGCATTCCACTCTGTGCCCATAATGCCGCAGTCACACTACGACGTGTTGCACCAGCGTTGGACAACGCATGCCAAAGGGTTGGGTTTTTGGGTGAAACGTCGGTACATGTCCGGCACGTTACCGGCGCATTACCGGCGCGTTACCGGCGCGTCGGTACACATACACTGATAGCAACGTGTGAGCCAACACGTCGGCGCCTGCTGGCTCGCGCCGATCGTTTTGTGCTTGCACAAAACTTTCGGCGCGCCAACGGGTTGGAGGGGACGTTACGGACGCGTTAACAACACGTCAAAACCCGTTGTGGGCGCGCCGGCGGAATGCTGGCAGACCGTTGAGCAACGTCGCTTAACGTTGGCATATTTTTCGCCAAAATGCAACCGTTCTGGCGGCGCGTCTGCAACGTCCTATCGACGGGTAGTGGGTGCGCCATTGGCGTTGCTCCAGTGTTTCTCTGCGCGTTGGACGTGTTGCCGGCGCGCCTGGACGCGTTGGCCGCGCGGTGTGGACTCGCTGCCGGCACGTCCTGACTTGTTCCTGGCGAGTTTGTAAGCACTGACACGGTACTAACACTACACCAACACGCTACTGGCACGCCATCAACACCCTACAAGCACGCCAATAACGCGCGACCGACACGCTGCTGATGCGCTAGTAGCACGCTACTAGCACGCCAATAATGCACCAGTAGCGCGCCACCAACCCGCCACTAACATGCTGCGGCCTGTCAAACTTTGTTCCAACACGCCGAAAAGTTGGACGTCTCTCATGTGCTAGCAAATATTTTGCGCGTTGGCGGTACACCGGAAAACACGTCGTAGTGTGACTGCCCCATTAAAGTAAACATGATTACCTGATGCCAGTACATGTAGAGGAAGGCATTCCACTCTGTCCCTATAAGTAAACATGATTACCCGATACCAGTACATGTAGAGGAAGGCATTCCACTCTGTCCCTATAAGTAAACATGATTACCCGATACCAGTACATGTAGAGGAAGGCATTCCACTCTGTCCCTATAAGTAAACATGATTACCTGATGCCAGTACATGTAGAGGAAGGCATTCCACTCTGTCCCTATAAGTAAACATGATTACCTGATGCCAGTACATGTAGAGGAAGGAATTCCACTCTGTCACTATAAGTAAACATGATAACCTGATGCCAGTACATGTAGAGGAAGGCATTCCACCATGTCCCTATAAGTAAACATGATAACCTGATGCCAGTACATGTAGAGGAAGGCATTCCACCCTGTCCCTATAAGTAAACATGATTACCTGATACCAGTACATGTAGAGGAAGGCATTCCACTATGTCCCTATAAGTAAACATGATTGCCTGATGCCAGTAGATGTAGAGGAAGGCATTCCACTCTGTCCCTATAAGTAAACATGATTGCCTGATGCCAGTACATGTAGAGGAATACATTCCACCCTGTCCCTATAAGTAAACATCATTACCCGATACCAGTACATCTATTGGAAGGCATTCAACTCTATCACTGTAAGTAAACATGATTACCAGATACCAGTACGGGTATAGGAAGGTGTTCCACTCTGTCCCTATAAGTAAACATGATTACCTGATGCCAACATGGTTAGAGGAAGGCGTTCTATAAGTTAGCATGATGACCTAATACTAGTTCTACTCTGTCCCTATCAGTTAGCATGATTAATACTAAAATGGTTAGAGGAAGGCATTCTACGCCGTCCCTATAAGTTAGCATGATGACCTAATACTAGTTCTACTCTGTCTCTATCAGTTAGCATGCTTACCTGATGCCAAAATGGTTAGACGAAGGTGTTCTATGTGTGGAATATTTCGACTTTCTCCACATAGTTACATTATAAAATAGATGCCAACATGGTTAGAGGACATTAAACAATAGATTACATATGCCATCCCTATAAGTTAGCATGATGACCTAATACTAGTTCTACTCTGTCCCTATCAGTTAGCATGATTAATACTAAAATGGTTAGAGGAAGGCGTTCTATGCCGTCCCTATAAGTTAGCAAGATGACCTAATACTAGTTCTACTCTGTCTCTATCAGTTAGCATGCTTACCTGATGGCAACATGGTTAGAGGAAGGCCGAAACACCAAGCAGGGGTCGGTCCTAAGCATTGCTTATCCATATTACTATTTTTCTATTATACTATAATTATTCAATTATAATACTGACAAACTTGACATGTAATGATTGATGTATGGTTTACTGTACTGTACCATATAAGTTAGCATGATAACCTAATACTGGTTCTACTCTGTCCCTATCAGTTACCATGATTACGTAATACTAAAACGGGTAGAGGAAGGTGTTCGACTCCATCCCTATAAGTTAGAATGGATACCCGGTAAAAGCACAGGTTGACGAAGGCGTTTTACTCCATCCCTATAAGTTATCATGATTACCTTCCTGTTGTTAATTACCTCTGGTTTAGAATTTAAATTGTCTAGCAACCTTTGTCCACGAACCTAGTGGAATCATGAAAAACATCAAACTACACATTAAAATAGGTTGATATAACTACTTATATAGAAAACACATAACTGATATTTACATTCCCTGTGATGGTCATCTTGGAATTTCCCATTTCATAGGCTTCAAAGACAACAATTTTAATTGGGTTTGTTTGTTTCTTGTTGTTTTACATCCTAGCAACATCTAAGGTCATATCAGGATGGGTACTGACTTGAGACAGTGTGCACTCATGGTAACTTTATAGTGCTGCCCCACTGGAAGACCAGGCTGCTAGCACCATGACCTGATATCCCACTCAGTCACATTATCCTGACACTGAGCCAACCAGTCCTTGCCCTATGCTAATAATGCCGAACGCCAGGCTAGGAAGTGACAAGTATCAATTTTTAAGTCATTGGTTTGACTCGACCAGAGACGGACGCTCTAACTCATTCGGCCATCCCGTCTGGTCTTTTAATTGGGTACTATATATCCAGTGAGACACAGTATTGTTAATATATTTAACTAGATTTACATGGGGTTCGTCAAAATTTCCTCACTGAAAGAGCTGGGATTAACAGCTGATTTAGTGAACGCCCCAAGCTTAAACTTTTTCAAAGGACGCCTCGATAAGCACTGGGTAAATTACCGCTACAGTCAGCGCTCGCCGCACGAAAACTATAATTTCACTAGGTCCCACTTAGACAGGCCAAACCTGCTAACAGGCATTGATGCCTAATTTCTTAAGCAGAAGAGGATAAGTAGAAGTAGAAGTATACGTATGTACTTGTTGATTTCAGATATAGTAATTGGGTAATATATCTTAAATCAACCAGTACAAACTGAACACCATGTAAATCTAGTTAAATATATTACCAATACTGGTGCTTTTATCACAAAGCCCACAACCCTTCTCACCCACTGCACTACTACTTACTCAAGTACTGCTATGTTCTAACACGCACCGCAGACTGTGGGCATTAGGCACTAGGCTCTAGTAACCACACACTGTTGGAGCACAACACACACAGACTTTGAACTGTCGTATCGCCTCTATTAGTTACTGGGTCGCGCATTGATCTACATCCCCATTAGAAGCCGCGGTTAAAGCTGCATAGTCCGCTGAAGCTTCAAATTGTCAAAACAAAAACAATTATATAGATTTGATTCTGCATATGTAACTTAGACAGTGGTGTACTATTAATCATTTGTTTCTGCACAGAAGCAAATACGGAGGCAATTTAATAGAACCTGGTAATGCAGCAGCCTATAGACCTATTTCAATGTTTACTAACATTGTGTATGCACGCGCAGCTTGGCTGCAGAACGAAGGCACACCACCATTGAGTTTGCCGGTACGCGCAGTGAAAAACATCAGTTTTCTTCCAAATTAATAGAAAATGCAGAACCCTAACCGTATCAATTTAATATAATCTTTTTGTTAAACATGTTTTTTATATGTGTTCCAAGCGGTTTGTGTCTAGGTGGTGTGGTTTTAGAAATATTTAACTTTTTCTGCATGAAGATTGCTCACAGCCATTGACAATGCATTGAGTTTGCTGGTATGTGCAGTGAAAAATGTAAGTTTTATTCAAAATTAATAGAAATGCAGAACGATAACCCTATTAATTTAATAGAATCGTTTTGTTAAACATGTTTTCTATATGTGTTCCAAGCAGTTCGTGTCTAGCTGATGTGGTTTTAAAGATATTTAACTTTTTCTGTATGAAGATTGCTCATAGTCATAGCCATTGAGTTTGCAGTATGACATTGTGTCGTCCTGCAGCCAAAATGCACGTGCACTGACCTAGATATGTATGCTGACGTCATATGAAATAGGTCTATTGTGTCAGAGTTTTGGCGTGCTTGCCAAAACTAATTTGACATGTTTGCACTTCAAATATCTCAAAAGTTAGCCATTTAAAATAAAAGTTATTTCAAACTAAAGTAAATTAGATTATAACGATCAACCTAATATATGTATCTCAGAAGAATGACAGAAACTCAAAGCCATCGGACTATGCAACTTTAATCAGGAACCGGACGTGGCGGCTGAATCGGCTTCCCATATGGAAAGTCGAGAGTTTGAAATCCAGCTGAGTCAAACAAATGACTTACAAAATTTATACTTGTCGCTACCTAGCCTAGCACTCCACATCACTAGGATAGGGCAAGGACTGGTTCACATAGAATCAGGACAATGTGACTGAGCGGGAAATCTGGCCATGGTGCCAGTGGCCTGGTCTCCCAGTGGGGAGGCACTATAAAGTCACTATGAATGCTTAGTCACAAGTCGGTATCCATCCTGATATGACTTTATAGGATGAAAACCCCAAACAAACGAACAGTTAATCGGGTGGTGTGTTTATTAGAGTGAGACGGTCACTCTTCCTTGGTATGTATTCATGCGTCGTCTGTTAAAACCATCAAACTTTCAAAAGCAAAACACTTATCTAGATTTGAACCTACATATCCAGCTTAGATACTGGTGCACTTTTTAAAGACGCCGGGTATACCTCACCCAGATACAAACGAATCCAGCATCAAAAGCTCTCCAAACATACCTTTGCTTAGTTTGTTCAGTTCATGCCACTGAACATGTGGGAGGAGAGTTGAGGTCTGTGATGTATGAATGACATCATATGTGGGATTCCCTCATCACATGACCTAGAGGGGTTCCCCACACACAGGGGAAGCCATGGCAACCACCAAGATGGCACTCACAGAAAGCTCTCAATTAAACTTTTAAAGGCTATTAATCTACATGATTTAATCAATTATTCACACAAAAAGTAGCTGGTTATGATAAATAAACATTTGACTTTATATTTATCATTTTAGATTGCAATTTCTACCATTTCTTTCTCTATATGGTTGTCTAAAAGTGTGAGCGCTGCTGGACTAAATAAAACACAACAGAAGCAACCAATGTTAGCTCTCTCCCCCCACAAACGTATGCTTGGAGAGCATTTGTCGGAGTATGGGTAGTGTCTAAGCGACCTATATCTGGTCCCTTTAAGCATTTGTTGCTATATAGAATGGCATAATAAGTCAATTTAACAGAACCTGTTACTGCTGAAGCCTATGGTGTCAGAATGTTAACAAGCATGCCAAAATTAAGTTTGTATGTTTACACTTCAAATATCTCATGAGTTAGTAATTTAAATAAAAATTACTTCAAATTAAAACATGGTAGATTATAATTAACAAGCAACCTAATATATTTATATCAGAAAATGACAGAAACTCTAAAATCATCGGACTACACAACTTTAATGGCAGCGCCAGTATTTAAGTTGGATTTGTCGGATTAAATTTATGTAAGTAAGTGTTTGGGTTTTGACAAATTGATTCATGTCAAAAATAATTTGACATATTATCACTTTAAATATCTCCAAATTTAACAATTCATAATAAAAGTTACTTCCGACTAACAGTACATAGAGTCGATTATAATGATCAATCTTATATATTTATCTTAAGATATGGCGGAAATGCAAAATCACCGGACTATTCAATTTTAAAGAAAATATAAAAGTTGTTGAGCATGCCTTAGGTTATAACCGATATATTATAAGTCATCCATTCCCTTCCCAGTATGACGTCACAGAACCACTAATAATAGCCATGGATTCCCAGAGTCTGGTGCTGGACATAGCAATTCTGACCTTCTGGGGTCAAGTTCAAATCACACATTCTAAGTGTGATCTTTGTTTCAGATACATTGAATATATCCATGTAAGGAACACACACTTAAACTTGTCGGTGTGGGTGGACAAGGGCTCCCTCGCATTCCTATCGGATTATCGCTTCTGTAGCCCCTGTGGTCACAAATTACTTGGTTGGTTGGTTGGGGGAGTTTTATGTCCTGGTAACATCTGATGGCAACTTCATAGTGCTGCCCAACTGGCATACCAGGCTGCTGGCATCATGACCCAATATCCCACTCAGTTGAATTATCCTGACACTGAACTAACCAGTCCTTGCCCTATCCTATTAATGCCGAGCTCCTGCCTAGGAAGCGACAAGTATCAATTTAGTAATTAATTGGTTTGACTCGACCGGGAATCAAACTCCTGATCTCCCACACAGGAGGCCTACACTCTACCGACTCAGCCACCGAGCCCGGTGTTGCGGTTTCTGCGGCACACCAGTTTGCCAGGGACACATCCATTCAAATGCATTGTCAATGGCCGTGAGCAAATCTTCATACAGAAAAAGTAAAATATCTCTCAAATTACACCACCCAGAAACAAATCGCTTAGCACACATATAAAAAACATGTTTACCAAAAAAACTATATTAAATTGATAAGGTTGGGGTTCTAGATTTCTATTAGTTTTGAATAAAACTAACGTTTTGCACTGTGCGTACCGTCAAACTCAAGGCATTGTCAATGGTCGTGAGTAATGTTCATACAGAAAATACAGAAAAAGTGAAATATCTATAAAACCACACCACCTAGAAACAAATCGTTTGGTACACATATAGAAAACATCTTTACCAAAAACATTATATTAAATTTATAAGGTTAGTGACGATGCTGTTCGATTTTGATGCATGCACAGAAGCAATGTGTCCCTCGCAAACTGGTGTACCTCGGAAACCGCAACACCGGTACCAATTATTTGAATAAGTCATTAATCCTCTATTCAGTAGTCTCTACCGATACACTTTGGTGTCTTAGGAACTACAATCTTTATCAGAAGCTTTCAAAAGTCGGATTCCTTTAGTGTCGAGGCGGCATTGATAACCGTAACCTCAACTGGACGTGGGTGGACACGACGTCTTCGCCACAGTGAGTACGTGGGTCAGAACCACCCTGAAGGCGCAGACTTCTCAGTGGGCGGCAGGCGCGCGTTGTGTTGGCACATTTCCAAATGGGTGCCAACCTGGAAGCCTTAAGACCGGCTCATGCGCTAAATATCCACCGCTAAAGGGGCTGTCACACTATGACGTACAGCGTTTCGGGCGTGCTCAACGTACAACAATTTGCCAGTACGTCGCCATTCGTCGACCTTTTCAGCGGCGGGGGATAAAAATGGGCATACACACAACGTACACACAACATATACACAACGTATGTAACGTATGCAGAACATATCTCT
The DNA here is from genome assembly GCA_030323885.1 of Branchipolynoe longqiensis. Taxonomy (NCBI): domain Eukaryota; kingdom Metazoa; phylum Annelida; class Polychaeta; order Phyllodocida; family Polynoidae; genus Branchipolynoe; species Branchipolynoe longqiensis. Next base: position 11,224 of record JASIRB010004069.1, read on the forward strand.
GACCTATTGCTAGCGTATGAGAGCGTTCATGGGCCTCGCAAAACGTTCTCAAAATGCTTGCATATGCTCACAGTACGCTGACCAACATTACGTACGTTACTTCATCGCTAGAAGCAGCGTATACGTTAAGTATGCTGGAGATACGGCAGGCATATGTTCGAAGTACGTTAGGAGTAAGTTATGCTTCCGTTGGCTGTACGCGGACTGCACATTCCCAACAGGATGAACATACGGCTAACATGTCCCAATGTACCCCGACCTACCCCTAATGTGCTCCTAACATACGCCGATGTACACCTAGCGTACACCTAGCGCATGAGGAATGTATGAGCCATAAGTCGACATACGTTGAAAATTTTGAAGATGCACACAAATTTTTGAGCGCATCGACGCACACCGACGTTAGACGACCTCTGACGTCATATCCCAAGCGTACCCGACGTATGCCCAACGTACATGTAACGTATGACGACATCTTGGTCGAAAATCACATACGTCGGCATACGCTAAGGCCATACATCGTAGTGTGACAGCCCCTTTACCACACTGCATACGAGCGTCACTGATTCTGGTACTGGATTCGTTCCATGTGTTCTATTATACTTATAGTATTATACGTTATACTTTATACTTATAGTAACACTCCGCGGCACCGATTTAGGATCGTAGTACAAATCAATTTGTTCAGATACGCCTATAACATACTGACTATTGCAGAACACCATTGAATAGCGGGTGATCTCGACTTTGAGAGGTAATACTAATAGAAAACGGACGGACGCTCTAACTCATTCGGCTATCCCATCTGGTTCATGTCCGGCCATCCCATCTGGTTATAAAATTAATATGTTTTTGTTTTGTTTTTTTTGTTTGAGTTTTACGTCCAGACAACATCTAAGATCTGCTTAATCTGACCAACACGGGATGTTGGTCAGATTAAGCAGAATATGAACCCACACTTCTTGCCATTCTGGACCGGGCGCGGTGGCCGAATCGGTAGAGCACAGGCCTCGCGTGCGGAAGATCGGAAGTTTGCGAGCTGGGTTCCTGGTCGAGTCAAACCAATGACTTAAAAATTGATACTTGTCGCTTCCTAGCCTGGTGCTCGACATTATTAGGATAGGGCAAGGGCTGGTTAGCTCGGTGTCAGGATAATGTGACTGAGTGGGATATCGGGTCATGGTGCCGGTGGCCTGATTTCCCAGGGAAGCAGCAGTATAAAATCGCCATGAGTGCGTACTGTCACCAGTCGGTACCCGTCCTGATATGACCTTAGATGTTGCTAGGACGTAAAACAACAACAAACAAACAAATCTTTCCATTCTGGGGTTAGCAATTACACCACCACTATCAGTGGTAGTACCACTACTACAATAATACAACAATGTAATACCAACATCAACAATTTTTTATTGTACACCTTGTTTGGTGAAGGTGTGCGTTCTGTATGTCTGTGGAAATGTTGATAATTGTGAAGGACCTCTTAATAAAAGGAGATCTACGTAAAGGCCGGGGTTTCTGGTTCCTGCCTCTCCATTTCTATAGCTCTGTACATTTATATTCCAGTCAGTGATGCGGAGTCGGTCTCCAAACAGAAAGGGCCTTAAACACCATCAACACACTGGCAATGGTGATTGATGTACTGTGCTTGGAGATTGGTGAAACAAGTCTTGTAGTCCTTCGGTAAATGGAACGCGTCCACTGGGGCGCGGGAACTCTCGCATTACGATGCTCGTTTCTGTCGTGTGCTTTCTTTAAAGCCTACCATATATATTCTGGCTTTTTTTTTCTAATATGGGGGGAATGGGTTAACCATATATTAATTAGTTAATTAAGCAGGGGAAATTTCAATTGTGGACAGTTGGTCTTCCTCGTGCCACTGCCCCTTGTCCTATCCGAGTAATGAATGCCAAACACCAGGTTAGGTTGCGACAAGTATCAATTCTTAAGTCGTCGGGTTGACTCGGTCAGGACTCGAACCCCACGAACTACCAAAACTGGAGGTGGATGCTCAATTCATTCGGCCATTCCGTTTGGTATTATCTAAATTCGAAACCGCGATTGTAGTTTGCAATAGCAAGTGAAATTACCTGTTGGCGTATTGGGGTCAGCGTTTTCAGAGAGTATTTTGGACAGAATAATCCATACAATTGATATAATATTACTATATTAATGGTATTGCAGGGTTGCCAACATTAGTAAATGAAAAATCAGAAGATCGGCGTTAGGTGATGATGAGGACATAACATATTTTACACCTTACAGCAAAACCGTGAGGGTTGGCAACTCTGTATAACCCAAGTCTTCTGACACTTTTTCTATATGGTTGTTTAGCAGCCATGTCCTTGAGGCAGTGATGCGCGAAAAGGAAGAAAGGAAGGCGGGGGTGGAGTAAGGCGTTTTATTTGACGCCTCAACAGAGAAATACAGAGTACAAGGATAGGCTCCAGGGAGCGACAGTGAAAAACTCATAAGGAGCAAAAGTACATGTCAATAAGGCTCCAGAGGGGAGTGAGGAGCTCAGAAGGAGCGAGAAATGTACATAGTAAGGATGAAGGTGAGTAAGCTCATGAGGAGCGGATAAATGAATAATGTTCGGATAAGTTAAATGTCAGTAGAGTGAGAGGGTGCCGAGGAGCCCTCCACCGCTGGAAGGAGAGCGTATAGGGATAGTTGGGTGGGTGGGCGGAGGAAAATGCAGGGAGCTGGAGGGCGGCAGGAGGGTGAATGCTGAGGGAGGCCGGCGGGCGGCCTTATAAGGAAAAGGGGGGAGGCGTGGGAGCAGCTGAGGTGTGAATGCTGGCGGCCCGGGGGAGGGCGAGAGGTGGCGAGCAGCGGCGCGTCGGGTGAGGCGCGAAGGCTGGCGCGACGGGGGGGGGGAGAGGGGAGGGTGGCGACGCGGCTCGCCGCCATCTGGCCGAGGTGGCAGGCGGCGCGGGCCCGGGGCGTGGAGGGTCTCTTCATTCTCCTGCATCAAAGGTAATGCTTTGCATTACGATCCGATGCTGCGAAAAGGGAAGAATGGAAGGCGGGGGTGGTGTAAGGCTTTTATTTGACGCTCAACAGAGAGCAAAATACAGAGTACAAGGATAGGCTCCAGGGAGCGACAGTGAAAAACTCATAAGGAGCAAGTACATGTCAATAAGGCTCCAGAGGGGAGTGAGGAGCTCAGAGGGAGCCAGAAATGTACATAGTAAGGATGAAGGTAAGTAAGCTCAGGAGGAGCGGATAAATGAATAATGTTCGGATGAATTAAATGTCAGTAGAGTGAGGGGGTGCCGAGGAGCCCTCCACAAAAAAGGCGGAGAGGGCTCGCGGCGCGCCTGAGGGGCGAGGCGGGGCAGCAGGGTGGGGCGGCAGGGGGGGTGCACTGCGTCAGGGGTCAAGTTCCCTCTGGGGGAGGCGAGTGTCCGTGGCCTGCGTCGACAGGGAGCGGGCGGCCAAAAAGGAGGAGGCCCGCTCCTTGGCGAGATCCGGTGAGGAGGTCCGACGAGGGTCGAGCAGGGGGGCAGCGAAGTCCTCAGGGCTGGGCGGGATGGCGGTCGGGGGCGGGTCAGGTGGGTCGCTGAAGGCGGTGTCGTGGGGGTCGGCGGCTGTGATGTCTGCGGAGGGTTCTTGGTGGGGCTGGGCTGGGCTGTGGCCTGAGGCGTGAGGTCCGAGGTGATTGTCCCCGGCTGTGACTGGGCGGCGCTGCGATCGGTGGTCGCTGGGAGGATGTCGGTGGACGGCGGTGTCGATAGGGTCGGCGGCTGTGATGTCGGCAGAGGGTTCCTCGTGAGGCTGGGCTGGGCTGTGGGCTGAGGCGTGAGGCCCGAGGTGGTGATCCCCGGCTGAGACTGGGCGGCGCTGCGATCGGTGGTCGCTGGGAGGTTGTCGGTGGGAGTTGCGGGGCTGTCGGCAGTGGTGAGGGTGAGGCGCCGGAGGGGGCCCCCCGGGCCGGCCGGGGGGAGGCCGGCGGATCAAAAATCCGCCGAGGTGGACGGGGGGGTCTGGCGCTCACGGGTTTGTTTTGTGATGCAGTCGGCCTCGCTGTGCATGGTTAGGACGCGCCTCACGTTGGCGCAGTATGCACAGACGTGACGGCGCCTGTCCCCCGCCTCACCGTGGGCCTCCCCGACTTGGGCCCGATCGCACGAGGCGTGGGCGCGGTTCCAGGCCGGGCAGGGGGCCCCGTGGGTGTCCCTGTCGTAGGTGGCGCGGGCGTCGGCTTTGACTCGGGGGAAGTGCGCGCCTCGGTGGAGAGGGTCGAGTGGGCGGGCGGGGGTGGCGGTGGCTTGGTCGTCGGGCATGGCGAGGCAGTCTAGTCTCAGGAGGTTGAGCGCTACCGGGCCGTGCCACCCTTGGGGGAGGGTTCCGTCCGCGATAGAGGTAAACACGGTCTCGGAGTACCGGCGGACGGTCGCCCAGGGGTAAATGAGGTTATCCCGGCAGACTGCGAGGTGGTGGTGGTGGAGTCCCTGGGTGGAGTGGGCAGGGAAGTCGGGATGGTCGATGAGGGTGAGGAGGGCGAGGGTATACTCGTCCTTCGTCGCCTCCCCCCTCTTCACCGGCTTCCTCTCGGGCCCTCGCTTTACTAGGTCGGAGGGGAAGATGTAATTGGCCGGGATTCCTTGGCGCCTGACGGAGTGTCGCGCCTCGGCGGATGCCAAGATCTCCCGGACGGCGTCGGCCACGGAGGCGGGGCTGTGCCGGGTGTGCCCCTCATGGTAGGCCGGCGACGTGATGGGCGGTGTTTGTGTGGAGAGGTGGCGGTACCTCTCGTACTCCGGGTGAGCGGCTCTGGGGAGGGTCGCCTGAGGCGGCGGCGGGTGCCGGGCCGCGGCGGTGGCCGGCGCCCGAGGTGTCTCCAGGGAGTCGATCCGGGCGTGAAGGTCGATCGCAGCCTGGCGCGCGTCGGCGGCGGACTGCTGATGGTCGAGCTGGATGCGCTGGAGTGCCTCCAACACTGTCGACATCTCGGAGCCCGAGGTGCGGACCGAGGGCGCCGCGGGGGACGCCGGGGCGGAGGCCGGGGAGTCGTCCCGGCCGGGCGCTGAAGAGGGCCCCGGGGTGCGGGGGGCGGCCCGGGATCCCTTCCGTCCACGTCCTTTTCCCTGAGGCATGCTGAGGCTGAGCTGGGGCAGCGGTCCGAGGTGGAGGAGCCAAGGCAGGAAAATGCAGGGAGCTGGAGGGCGGCAGGAGGGTGAATGCTGAGGGAGGCCGGCGGGCGGCCTTATAAGGAAAAGGGGGGAGGCGTGGGAGCAGCTGAGGTGTGAATGCTGGCGGCCCGTGGGAGGGCGAAAGGTGGCGAGCAGCGGGCGTCGGGTGAGGCCAGGCGAATGTGTGACGCGACGGGGGGGGGGGGGGGGGGGGGCGGGGGGGGGGGGGGGGGGCGGGGAGGGGAGGGACGGGGAGGGGTTCAGCGGACATGTCCTTCAGGACTTTGTCACCATCTGCCGAGGTGAGCAGGCGGCGCGACACGGGGCGGGGGAGGG
>JASIRB010000395.1:0-25112 GCA_030323885.1 Branchipolynoe longqiensis
GTTGCCCGAGGCGTCACAATAAACGCCTCAGTTTTCCCACCTCCGCCTCTGTTCTTCCTTCTCGCGCATCAGGAGGTTTTACTGTATGAAGAGAAAAATGGAGATAAACGTTGGAATCAAACCCTCAACAATTTTATCTTGTTATATTCCTTCTCTTTTGGTCATTGATTCATAACCATGTGATCATATCAAAAGTGTAATTAGTGAGAATTAAAATTATTTTCAGCTACAAATATTTTATTTAAACTACATTTTTAGATTGGCGTTTACGTGGTTTTGCATCTGAACTCTTCGTATGTCGATCACCTAAGTGTACTGGCGGCTTGAGAGATGGGGAGTGGGACATAGTTCAGGCAGTAGATTGTCTAGCTGTGAAGGTGTGGGTTATCCTATCGATCCTGCTCAGTGGACCCATTTGCAGTTTGGACTATTTTCCCTTCCAACCAGTGGTCCACAACTGGTTAATCAAAGGCTGTGGTATGTGCTGTCCTGTCTGTGGGAATGTGCATCTAAAAGACCCCTTGTCACTTATCGGAAAGAGTAGCCTATGTGGTGGCAGTGGGTTTCCTCCAAAGAAATATGTCAGAATGACCATATTTTTGACGTCCAATAGCCGATGATAAAAATCAATGTGCTCTAGAGGCATTGTTAAATAAAACAAACTTTCTCTGAGAGAAGACTGTTCTGGACAGATAATTCTGCCTCTAGGTTCCACCCTCATAACCAGCCACAGGTGCAGCTCACTCGCCACACTGTGCCGACATGTTATGACCTCTCTCACTGACACACTTTTCAAACATTGTTTGGTCGGTATTTGGGTATTTAGCATGTTCTGGAGCTGAGCTGTGTGGGTAGGCCTAGGGGTAGAGGGAGGAGGGGGGGAGGTGGTGGTGGGGTGGTGGGGGGGGGGGGGGGTGGTGGTGAGGTGAGGTGGAGGTGAGGTGGGGTAGGGCTGAGGTGGGTGAAGGGTGTGTGATCTGTGTGTGAGCTGAAGTGTAGATGGGTTGAAGTGAGGGTGAGGTGGAGGTGAGGTGGGATGAGGTGGGGTAGGGGTGAGGTGGGGTAGGGGTGAGGTGGGTGAAGTGTGTGTGAGGTGTGTGTGAGGTGTGGATGGGTTGAAGTGTAGGTGAGGTGGAGGTGAGGTGGGTGAGGTAGTGTAAGGTGGGGGTTAGGTGTGAGTGAGGTATCTGTGAGGTGTGTCCGAAGTGTGTGTTAGGTGTGTGTGAGGTGTGTGTGTGGTGAGGTGTGAATGTGTTGAGGAGTGGGTGAGGTGGAGGTGAGATGGGTACGGTAGTGTAAGGTGGGGGTTAAGTGGGTGTGAGGTGTGTCCGAGGTGTGTGTGAACTGTGCCAACATGTTGTGACCTGTCTCACTGGCACACTTTTCAAACTTTGTTTGGTCGGTATTGCTTAGCATGTTCTGGAGGTGACCTGTGTGTGTAGAGGTGGGGGTAGGGGTAGGGGTAGGGGGAAGGTGTAGGTGGGGTGGAGGTGAGGTGGTATGACATAGAGGTTTGGTGAGGTGAGGTGGTATGACATAGGGGTGACGTAAGGTGACGTGGTATGCCATAGGGGTGAGGTGGATGTGGAGGGAAGTGGTGAGGTGAGGTGGGATGTGGTGAGGTGGGGTGAGGTGAGGTGTAGATAGTGGTGACATGGGGTGGGGTGAGGTTGGGGTGATGTGAATGTGGGATGAGGTAGGGGTGGGGTGAGGTGTAGGTAGTGGTGACATGGGATGGGGTGCGTTGAGGTGTGGTTAGGTGAGGTGGGATGAGATGTAGATGGTGGTGATATGGGATGGGGTGTGTTGAGGTGTGCTGAGGTGGGGTGAGGTGAGGTGGGGTGAGGTGTAGTATATGTGATATAGGATGGGGTAGGTGAGGTGAGGTGGAGTGAGGTGTAGATAGTGGTGGGATGGGGTGGGTTGAGGTGGGTTGAGGTGAGGTGGGGGTGAGGTGAGGTGGGGTGAGGTGTAGATAGTGGTGACATGGGATGGGGTGGGTTGAGGTGGGGTGAGGTGAGGTGGGGTGAGGTGGGGTGAGGTGTAGATAGTGGTGACATGGGATGGGATGGGGTGAGGTGGGGTGAGGTGAGGTGGGGTGAGGTGTAGATAGTGGTGACATGGGATGGGGTGGGTTGAGGTGAGGTGGGGTGAGGTGGGGTGAGGTTGGAGAGAATGAAAAGAGAGGGAAATTGAGCATAAACAGTTTGATGTTGCATCGGATGATGTGTGCTGGGCAGGTAGTAAGGTGAATAAGCTCATTGGTGACTTTATAGTGCTGCGTCAAAGTTCCATATCGGATGCCAAATACTTTATTAATTACTATTATTGTTGTTGGCGGTAGCCATGTAAGCAGAACATCATGCCACCTGTGACCTTTTAGTACACGTGGACATGATTAGTAAACAGTTAGTAAACCAATACTAGGAGTAATGATATATGAAGCAAGAGCAGCTCGTTTTACTAACTAAGCTAAATTGTTGCCGCCCATTTCTTCAAAAGTCACTCTTATCTATTTTAGGAGACATTTATTTCAATGTAGATCCCATATGGAATATTCCATAATGGAGTATTCCATTATGAAGTATTCCATTATGGAGTATTCCATTATGGAGTATTCCATTATGGAATCTATTTTAAATTTTTTGTTTTATCACGGGAAGACCATGTTGCTGATGCTAACCATTTCTTAAACCAACGTAAAACTGTCTTTGTTGTTGTTTTATGTCCTAGCAACATTTTAATTCTAAGGTCATATCAGGATGGGTACTGACTTGTGACAGTGCATACTCATGGGGACTTTATAATACTGCCCCACTGGGAAATCAGGCTGCTTGCACTATGACCCAATATCCTACTCAGTCACATTATCCTGACACTGAGCCAACCAGTCCTTGCCCTATCCATTTAAAGCCGAGCGCCAGGCTAGGAAGCGACAAGTATCAAATTTTATAAGTCCTTCGTTTGACTCGACTAGGGAACCAAACTCGCTATCTCCCACACGCATGCGAGGCTCGCGCTCTACCGATTCGACCACGCCGCCAGATGCCGTTATAAGTGAAATAGTTGGCTTTCACTGCCGTGTTAATGGCACTCGACCACCTACTGGGTGACCTGTGACACCTTTGTGGTGAGGGCGATACCTGAGCGTCAATCAAAGGAGGCGGCACCAGCCTGATCCAACTGCTCACTGGAGATGCTCACAGAATAGCAAACACAGATGTGAACTACCCCCTTGTGACTGTTGAACAATTATTCCATTTTTGACTACTAAGCAATACTAAATATATATATGTGAATTACTCCCCCTGGACTATTATTGTTGAAGTTTCATAGTTCGATGGTTTTGAATTTCTGTATTTTTTCTGAGATAAATATATTAGATCGATCACTAGTATCTACTTTACATTAGTTTAAATTTACTTTTATTTTAAATGGTAAACTTTTGAGATATTTTGAGTGCAAACATGGAAAATTAGTTTTGGCAACCTTGCCAAAACTCTGACACCGTAGACTTCTGCAGTAACAGGTTCTGTTAGATTGACTCAGTATTGCCTTCTATGCAGAAATAAATGCTTAACAAGCGCATCAGTATCTAAGTTAGATATGTAAAATCAAATCTAGATAATTGGTTTGGTTTTGAAAATTTGATATTTCATCGGACTATGCAGCTTTAACCAATACCTAATAGATAAATGTGAATTAGCCACTGTCACTTTTAAACAATACCTAGGAGATTGACGTGGATTTAAAGTAATATAAAATATTTAGACGTGAATTACTCCTTTGTAACTTTTAAACAATACCCAGTAGACTAACGCAAATGACCTCTTTTTGGATTTTAAGCAATATCAAATATATACGTGAAATACTCCCTCGTGACTATTGAACAATATCAAATAGATGTGAGTTAGTCACCTGTGACTGTTAAACGATGGAGTGAATTACTTCCTCATGACTGTTAAAACAGTACCAAATAGGTATACTTGAATTACTCCATTGTGACAGTTAAATGATACCAAATGGATATATGTGATTTACTCCATAGTGACTGTTAAACAATACCAAATGTATATACATGAATTACTTCCTCTTGACTGTTAAGCAATACCAAATAGATATATATGGATTACTTCCTGGTTACTGTTAAACAATACCAAATGGATCTACGTGAATTACTCCCTAATGACTGTTAAGCAATACCAAATAGATATACATGAATTACTCCCTCGTGACTGTTAAGCAATACCAAATAGATATACATGAATTACTCCCTCATGACTGTTAAGCAATACCAAATAGATATACATGAATTACTCCCTCGTGACTGTTAAGCAATACCAAATAGATATACATGAATTACTCCCTCATGACTGTTAAGCAATAGCAAATAGATATACATGAATTACTCCCTCGTGACTGTTAAGCAATACCAAATAGATATACATGAATTACTCCCTCATGACTGGTAAGCAATACCAAATAGATATACATGAATTATCCTCGTGACTGTTAAGCAATACCAATAGATATACATGAATCTCCCTCATGACTGGTAAGTACCAAATAGATATACATGAATTACTCCCTCGTGACTGTTAAGCAATACCAAATAGATAACATGATTATTGTTTGTGTGTTTGAATTACTCCCTCTGACGTAAGCAATACCAAATAGATATACATGAATTACTCCCTCGTGACTGTTAAGCAATACCAAATAGATATACATGAATTACTCCCTCATGACTGTTAAGCAATACCAAATAGATATACATGAATTACTCCCTCGTGACTGTTAAGCAATACCAAATAGATATACATGAATTACTCCTCATGACTGTTAAACAATCAATAGATAACATGAATTACCCCTCGTGACTGTTAAACAATACCAAATAGATTACTGAACTCCCTCGTGACTGTTAAGCAATACCAAATAGATATACATGAATTACTCCCTCGTGACTGTTAAGCAATACCAAATAGATATACATGAATTACTCCCTCATGACTGTTAAGCAATACCAAATAGATATACATGAATTACTTCCTCATGACTGTTAAACAATACCAAATAGATATACATGAATTACTCCCTCGTGACTGTTAAGCAATACCAAATAGATATACATGAATTACTCCCTCGTGACTGTTAAGCAATGCCAAATAGATATACATGAATTACTCCCGCATGACTGTTAAGCAATACCAAATAGATATACATGAATTACTCCCTCGTGACTGTTAAGCAATACCAAATAGATATACATGAATTACTCCCTCATGACTGGTAAGCAATACCAAATAGATATACATGAATTACTCCCTCGTGACTGTTAAGCAATACCAAATAGATATACATGAATTACTCCCTCATGACTGTTAAGCAATACCAAATAGATATACATGAATTACTCCCTCGTGACTGTTAAGCAATACCAAATAGATATACATGAATTACTCCCTCATGACTGTTAAGCAATACCAAATAGATATACATGAATTACTCCCTCGTGACTGTTAAGCAATACCAAATAGATATACATGAATTACTCCCTCGTGACTGTTAAGCAATACCAAATAGATATACATGAATTACTCCCTCGTGACTGTTAAGCAATACCAAATAGATATACATGAATTACTCCCTCGTGACTGTTAAGCAATACCAAATAGATATACATGAATTACTCCCTAATGACTGTTAAACAATACCAAATGTATATAGATGAATTACTTCCTCATGACTGTTAAACAATACCAAATAAATAAATGTGATTTATTCCCTCATGACGGTTAAATAATACCAAATGGATCTACGTGAATTACTCCATAATGACTGTTAAACAAATAGATATACATGAATTACTTCATCTTGACTGGTAAGCAATACCAAATATATATAAGTGAATTACCTCCTCTTGACTGTTAAACAACACCAAATGGATATACATGAATTACTTCCTCATGATGGTTAAACAATACCAGATGGATATACGTGAATTACTTCCTCATGACTGTTAAACAATACCAAATAGATATATGTGAATTATTTCCTTGTGACTGTTAAGCAAAACAAAATGGATAAACGTGAACTGCTCCATCGTCACTATTAAACAATACCAAATAGATATACTTCAATTATTCTCTCGTGACTGTTAAACAATAAAAAAAAAATATATATATACATCAATTACTGTCTCATCACTAATGAGCACTATCAAATAGACATGACTTACTCCCTTGTCTCTATTAAAATACAAAAATGATCCTGTACTGAATACAGTTGTTGAAACCGTTAGTAACCCCCCCCCCCCCCCCCCCCCGTCAGAGGGCGTGGAGAGATGTCCAGGTGGTCAGCACAACTCTGACACCCCTACGGCCGTGTTACTACAAGTTCAACGACTGCATCTTAACATAAGGTGTTATATTATTGCTTGGTTCTTTGGAGTTTTACATCCGGGCAACATCTACGGTCCAATCAGGCCTGGTACATACTTGTGACACTGTGCACTCGTGGTGACTTTATAGTCCTGCCCCAGTGGGAAATCAGGCTGCCAGCACCATGCCACGACTTGACTTCTGGGTTGTTTGTAACCTTATGACGGTTACCGGTTGCAGAAATGCAACATTATAGAGAGGCTCCGATAAATCGTCCCAATCTTTGGTTGAAGAATAATCTTCTCATGGGACAGTTGTAGAAGCTGGGGGATGTCTTTACAACGATTAAACGATGAGTCATTGGGGCGGTCCAGAATCACTCCGGTCCGGCGGTAGCACAGCGCTTGTATCCAGCAAACACAGGCAAGGGTTTCCAAGGAAGGGCGGGTAAAGATGGGTCCAGTGGTGGTTCCAGCAATGAGGACAAAGCGAGAGAAACGTAAAGGTAAAGGGCCCCACCCAAGCACACAACTCCCCTGGTCAGGGGGAAAAGTATGCCTGGGAGAAAAAAAAAAAAAGGGTAGAGTCTAGGAAAGAGAAATGAGGAGAGTTGAGTCAAAGGACCGTGTCTGTTTGCTCTATGGTGCCAACCAGCGAGCCAAAGACACAAACAGAGTAAGAGTAGAAAGTGAAATGCTGGTGGGCTCCCCCTCCTGGAACTCCTTTTAGACATATCAAGGAGGGGCAAGGCCAACGGAGAGGAGATAGAGAGAGGTGTGGACAAAGTGCGGTCCAGATAGCAAGTGGCATGCCACGATATCCCACTCAGACACATTATCCTGACACTGACTTAACTAGTCCTTGTCGTATCCTATTAATGCTGAGCGCCAGGCTAGGAAGCAACACATATACATTTTGTAAGTCATTGGTTTGACTCGACCGGGAATTGAACTCCCGACCTCCCACACAGGAGGCATGTACTGTCCTGATTCGACCACCACGCCCAGTGCTACATTATTTGAAACAGTAAAGGGGCTGTCACATTAGGGTTTTTTGCGGGAGCGTATGGCGGCGTAAGCGCGTTACGTCATATACGTCGGCATACGCCGTATACGCTACTCATACGCTATGCATACGCTACTCATACGCTACTCATTGACACGCCGCAGATGCCGCCAGATGCCGGCGTATGTGAAGCGTATGAGGCATACGCCGCATACGCTTTCATAAATCCGTCCGTCCAAATTTTTTTGTGCATGCTCAAAACCCACCTATGAGGGCGTATGCAATACTGTCAAAAAATGTCACAGCACGCTCCCATACGCTCCCATACGCTCCTCATACGCTCCTCGTACGCTCCTCGTAGGTTCCACATACGCTCAAAACCACCCGAAAGGTCACCAAATGTCATCATAGGCCGGCACGCGCAGGACCTACGTAGGTTTTCAATACGCTCCCGCCATACGCCGTAATGTGACAGGGCCTTAAGACACAACAAAACACAAATATTGGTTGAGAACTATACCTCTGGCTGGCCAACAATTTAGCCTATTGTTTGTTCTATTTACCATGGTCAACGTTTTCAACGGGAGTTAGATCGATAACCGTGCTCACTCCAGCTCGGCAGCAACTCACCTGGCCTTGCCTACCTGGTCACAAACCCAAGTTGCCCAGGCAACTGTAGTGCCAGCGGAACTAGGCGAATGTAGCGTTAGCAGTGACACACTACCGACCCTCCGTTAAATAATATATATATAATGTATATATATAGCACAATATTAGGTTGGTTGGTTGGATTTTACGTCCTGGCAACATCTAAGGTCATAACCGGATAGGACAATATAAGGAGATACAATCCAAGCTCATCTAAAGCCACAAAACTATACTTAGCGGATCTCTCTCTCTCTCTTGATATTATTTATGTCACATTCAGCCATAGACCAGACAGGATGGCCAAATGAATTGAGCATCAGTCTCCTGTTTTGGGAGATCGGGGGATCCGAACCTATCGGTTTGTGGGTTTGAACCCTGGTCGAATCAAACCAATGACGTACAAATTTATACTTGTCACTTCCTAGCCAGGCACTCGGCATTATTAGGATAGGGCAAGGACTGGTTGGCTCAGTGTCAGGATAATGTAACTGAGTGAGATATCAGGTCATGGTCTCATAGTGGGGCAGCACTATAAAGTCACCAGGAGTGCGCACTGTCACATGTCAGTACCCTTCCTGATATGACATTAGTTGTTGCTAGGACATAAAACAACAACAAACAAACATTCAGCCATAATGAGGGAAGGGTGTCAGCCTGCTTAGCAAGCATTATAAGCTGCCATTGTGGTGTTTCTGTGTCGCTGTCCATTTGGTCAAACCAGCTCCCCCCCCCCCCCCCCCCCCCCCCTTCACCCGCACCCCTCCGTCCACTCCCGGGTGGTCAGCCACTCACCAAACCCGGCACCACACTCTCCAAGCATCCGCTGCTTGCCACGCAATGCACTCTCTATGGCAATCAGCGGAGTGGCCGCCGAACATCCGCTTGGAGCGCACTCGTTGAGTGCTCTGGGTGGTTAGTCGGTCACGGTGGATCCAGCCTGAGTTTCGGTTTAGTTGTACTAGTAGATAGCCGACATGTGGTACTAGTAAATCGCCGACATGTAGTACTAGTAGATCGCCGACATGTGGTACTAGGAGATCGCTGACAATCAGTGGCATGTGGTACTAGTAGATTGCCGACATGTGGTACTAGAAGATCGCCGACATGTGGTACTAGGAGATCGCTGACAATCAGTAACATGTGGTACTAGTAGATCGTTGACATATTAGTAGTAGATCGGCGACATGTGGTACTAGTAGATCGGCGACATGTGGTACTAGTAGATCGCCGACATGTGGTACTAGTAGATCGCTGACAATAAGTGACATGTGGTACTAGTATATCGCTGACAATCAGTAACATGGGGTACTAGTAGTAGTAGATCGGCGACATGTAGTACTAGTAGATCGCCGACATGTGGTACTAGTAGATCGCTGACAATAAGTGACATGTGGTACTAGTAGATCGCTGACAATCAGTAACATGTTGTACTAATAGATCGTTGACATGTTGGTAGTAGATCGGCGACATGTGGTACTGGTAGATTTTCGACATGTGGTACTAGTAGATCTTCAACATGTGGTACTAGTAGTAGATTGCTGACATGTGGTACTAGTTGACCGTCGACATGTGGTACTAGTAGATCGCTGACAATAAGTAACATGTGGTACTAGTAGATCGCTGACAATCAGTAACATGTGGTACTAGTAGTAGTACTAGTAGATCGTTGACATGTTAGTAGTAGATCGGCGACATGTGGTACTGGTAGATCGGCGACATGTGGTACTAGTAGATTTTCGACATGTGGTACTAGTAGATCTTCAACATGTGGTACTAGTAGTAAATTGCTGACATGTGGTACTAGTAGACCGTCGACATGTGGTACCTACCAGTCAAACCAATGACGTATAAAATTGGTACTTGCTGCTACTTGGTGGTTCGAGGTTAGGATAAGGACTGGGCGCACAGTGTTAGGATAATGTGAATGTGTGGGACTACGTACTACTAGTACTTCCCCAGTCTAGTCCACAATGTGCCCTCATCCTTGTGTCATTTCGCTTGGCGGTTCGAGGTTAGGATAAGGACTGGGCGCACAGTGTTAGGATAATGTGACTGTGTGGGACTATGTACTACTAGTACTTCCCCAGTCTAGTCCACAGTGTGCCCTCGTCCTTGTGTCATTTCGCTTGGCGCTTCGAGGTTAGGATAAGGACTGGGCGCACAGTGTCAGGATAATGTGACTGTGTGGCATTATGTACTACTAGTACTTCCCCAGTCTAGTCCACAGTGTGCCCTCATCCTTGTGTCATTTCGACATCAGCTCATGCGTCATGGCTATATTGGGTTGGTTGGTTGTTGGAGTTTACATCCTGGTAACATCTAAGGTCATATCAGGAAGGGTACCGACTTGTCAAGAGTGCACACTCATGGCGACTTTATAGTGCTGCCCCATTGGGAGACCAAGCCACCAGCATCATGACCTGATTCCTCACCCAGTCACATTATCCGGATACTGAGCCAACCAGTCCTTGCCCTGTCCTAATAATGATGAGAGCCTGGCTATGAAGTGACAAGTATCAATTTGGTAAGTCATTGGTTTGTCTCGACCAGGAATTGAACTCCCAAGAGTCCCGTCTACCGCACGGGAGGCCTGTGCTCTACCGATTCGGCAACTGCGTGCGGTAATACAAGTCATGATGATGATGATGATGATGATAGCAGCGCTTTCTAAAAGTTGTGAGATAGGGAGTTTGAATTGTAAAAGTAGAAGTTGCAGACGCGGTTCCTTTGGCGGCATGGTGCGGCACGGTGCACTCAGCACTGTGGAGTATCGTCTATGTTGTGGGGAAAAGTACAGGTCGCAGGTGAGCATGTAGACGACGCTGGCAGCGTGCGTCGGCTCATTATGAAAGCACTGGCTAGGATCGAAGTGCATGTCCCACAATGCAATACTTTCACTTTGAGCCTAACCAGTAACTAACTCAGAAATTCTGGGAAAAACCCCAGGAAGTACCATATGCTGCAAATTGTGTATTCAACGATGTTGTTAGCTCACCATATATACCTTACACTATATACCATTTTTGTGTAAATATTCCCAAATTGAAAAATGCCTGGAAGACCAGTGTTTCAGTGCTGACAAAAGAACTTATTCAGCAGAATTACATGGTCCATGCGGGGGCTGGAAATTCTTGAAAAGTCTTGAACTTTTATTTGCCCTATTTCGCAGCCTTGAAAAGCTTTGAATCTGATCTGTTTTGGGTTATTAATCTCGAAAAGACCATTACCGGCATTTGTGCGAAATCACCATTCAGCGTTGTTGTTTTTTCCTGAAATCCAAATGAAAATAGTCTTGAATTCCAATTAAAAAGAGCCTTGAAAATCCTTGAAATAACCTTGAATTCCATATCTTTGCATGTGTACGGACCCTGGAATTACCCGATTTATATAAAAAAAAAATATGAGCCTGTCTCAAAAGGTGATGAGTCTTCTTTTTTTGTCCATCGTAACGATTGAGACAAAACAGCACAGAAACGGTTACACTGAAAACACAAGGACATTTGCTTCAAATCAATATGTATTCTATTGGCATTATGAAACACCATGTAAAAAACAAATCAGTTTATCCTGAGCAAATGCATAAGCAGATAGTATGTTGATCGTTAAAATGGACAAAGTTTTGTCCCATATTTCTTAGCACCTTTTGATCAGTCTCATAAAAAACAAAAACCCAAACAAACTCTCCATTCAAGGTCCCCAATGTGTGCATACATGTCCCGTTAAAATGGCATTAGCGGTGAAGGTGTGAAGTTTAGAGTTGGTACCCGGTGGGGGCTAGGGGGGGGGGCGGGAGGCTGAGGGGGGGGGGCTAGCTTTCCCTAAACCACTGGTTATGTTTCACTAAAATATCACCATTTACTTCAGCAAAAAAATCAAGTATATTTCAACAGCTAGGCACAGACCAAAAACGTTAAAATCTGCCACCCAAGGCTATCCAGAAAATGAATAAAAATATTAATGTCAATAATATGAAAAAAAACAAAAACAATGCTTTTAATATATTTTTGGTTCATGAATTGTTAATTTTTATTGGTTTATTTTAGGTGTTCAACTGTTGGTTGTAAGTCGCAGTCCGGTGGGTCACTTAGTTCATAAAGGGTACACCAGGTGGAGCGCGGAATGTGGTGGCGGCCTCTGGTGGCCGCTAATGTACTACATTTCCCGCCACTCGTCCCACCAGGCGGCGTGCCAATCAGAGCCAGCCATGGTCAGGTAGGTGCCTTAATAGGTATTTGATTTTTTGTTTTCAGCAGCGAGCTTTTAAAGGGTTTGCCCGAGATCTCCCGTCTGGTTTTACTTTTATCTTGTTATGAATTTAATACAAATAATATCGGTTTTCTTTAATGTTTTTTTTTTTACCAGTTATATGGGCAGCACTAAAAAATTACCATGAGTGTGCACTCTTCACAAGTCGGTACCCATCCTGATATGACCTTGGATGTTGCCAGGACGTTAAACTCTAACAACTACTCGATCCTACTCACCGAATCGACTTTAAACTCTGATCTGATTGAGTGAGAGGAGGGAGATGTGGAGGGGTGCATAACTCATACCACATAATCTTTAACACACTTATCTCCATTTATTTAATCTATCTTGAGAAAATCTGCAAGGTTTGTTGTGGTTAAAAATCTATCTCAGTGAAGAACACCCTCCCCCCTCCCCCCTGACCCCCGACCCCACCCTTCGTCATTCCCTCCACTGCCTCATTTCCTCCACTGCCTCATTCCCTCCTCTCCCTCATTCCCTCCACTGCCTCATTCCCTCCACTGCCTCATTCCCTCCTCTCCCTCATTCCCTCCACTGCCTCATTCCCTCCACTGCCTCATTCCATCCACTGCCTCATTCCCCCTCTCCCTCATTCCCTCCACTGCCCCATGCCCTGCTTTCCCTCATGGCCTCCTCTCCCTCATGGCCTCCTCTCCCCCATTCCCCCCACTGCCTCATTCTCTCCACTGCCTCATTCCCTCCACTGCCTCATTTCCCTCCACTGCCTCATTCCCTCCTCTCCCTCATTCCTCCTCCCCTCATTCCCTCCATGCCTCATTCCTCCACTGCCTCATTCCCTCCACTGCCTCATTACCCCACTGCCTCATTCCCCCACTGCCTCATGCCCTCCACTGCCCTCATTCCCTCCACTGCCTCATTCCCTCCACTGCCTCATTCTCTGCACTCCCTCATTCCCCCACTGCCTCATTCCCTCCACTGCCTCATTCCCTTCCTGCCTCATTCTCTCATTCCCTCCACTCCATTATTCCCTCCTCTACCTCATTCCCTCCACTGCCTCATTCCCTCCCTTGCCTCATTTCCTCCACTGCCTTATTCACTCTGTTCCCTAATTCCCTCCACTGCCTCATTCCCTCCTCTCCCTCATTCCCTCCACTGTCTCATTCCCTCCACTGCCTTATTCCCTCCTCTCCCTCATTACCTCCACTGCCTCATTCCCTCCACTGTCTCATTCCCTCCACTGCCTCATTCCCTCCACTCCCTCATTCCCCCACTGCCTCATTCCATTCACTGCCTCATTCCATCCACTCCCTCAGGCCCTCCACTGCCTCATTCCCTCCACTGTCTCATTCCCTCCACTGTCTCATTCCCTCCACTGCCTCATTCCCTCCTCTCCCTCATTCCCTCCTCGCCCTCATTCCCTCCTCTCCCTCATTCCCGCCCTGCCTCATTCCTGCCCTGCCTCATTCCCTCCACTGCCTCATTCCCTCCACTCCCTCATTCCCTCCACTGCCTCATTCCCTCCCCTGCCTCATTCCCTCCACTCCCTCATTCCCTCCACTCCATTATTCCCTGCTCTACCTCATTCCCTCCACTGCCTCATTCCCTTCCCTGCCTCATTTCCTCCACTGCCTTATTCACTCTGTTCCCTCATTCCCTCCACTGCCTCATTTCCTCCACTGTCTCATTTCCTCCACTGTCTCATTCCCTCCACTGCCTCATTCCCTCCACTGTCTCATTCCCTCCACTCCCTCAGTCCCTCCCCTGCCTCATTTCCTCCACTGCCTCATTCCTTCCCCTGCCTCATTTCCTCCACTGCCTCATTCGCTCTGTTCCCTCATTCCCTCCACTGCCTCATTCCCTCCCCTGCCTCATTTCCTCCACTGCCTTATTCGCTCTGTTCCCTCATTCCCTCCACTGCCTCATTCCCTCCCTGCCTCATTCCCTCATCTCCCTCATTCCTTCCCCTCCCTCATTCCCTCCACTGTCTCATTCCCTCCACTCCATCATTCCCTCCTCTACTTCATTCCCTCCACTGCCTCATCCCCTCCCTGCCTCATTTCCTCCACTGCCTTATTCACTCTGTTCCCTCATTCCCTCCACTGTCTCATTCCCTCCCCTGCCTCATTCCCTCCACTGCCTCATTCCCTCCCCTGCCTCATTTCCTCCACTGCCTTATTCACTCTGTTCCCTCATTCCCTCCACTGCCTCATTCCCTCCACTATCTCATTTCCTCCACTGCCTCATTCGCTCTGTTCCCTCATTCCCTCCACTGCCTCATTCCCTCCCCTGCCTCATTTCCTCCACTGCCTTATTCACTCTGTTCCCTCATTCCCTCCACTGCCTCATTCCCTCCACTGTCTCATTCCCTCCACTGCCTCATTCCCTCCACTGTCTCATTCCCTCCACTGCCTCATTCCCTCCCCTGCCTCATTTACTCCACTGCCTCATTCCCTCCCCTGCCTCATTCCCTCCACTGCCTCATTCCCTCCACTGAGGTGGTATTTGCTGTCCAGACTCCGCATCATCTGCACCTCTTCTGGATTTATCTAAATCAAATATTGCAGGGGGAGGCCGGCCAGCTTTTCAATTCCTACCGCCTTACTCCGCCGTGTCTCTGGCTCACCGACTGGTCACCACAGAGCAAGGAGGCACAGCCCTTTGACTCAACTCTCCTCACTTCTCTTTGCACCATCCCACCCATTCTTTTTTTCTCTCCCGGGCTTAGTTCTTCTGATCAAAGGAGTTATTTGCTTGGCTGGGCCCCCCATTCCCTTTTCGCTGCTGCTCTGTGCTTTTTTGCTGCGAATTCCCTCTTTTCCCTTCCTGCCTCTCCAACCCTTCGGCGCCCGGACTCGACAAGTTGACTTGGCTGTGTTACTTGGAAGTCTTCGACTTTCACCATCAGACCGATTTATCGGTGCCGATACCAAATGCCGAAGGTTTGTGGCCGGTAAGCCAAGTGGTAACAAACCCTCCAAGTCAGTCAGTCATGGCCCTGTCACATTACGACGCATCTCGCAAGTGTATGGCCAATGTGTAAAATCACTTTATTACGTCGAGATGCGTCAAACTTTTCGGCGCGAAAAACGCTTGAATTACGCTCACGGTACATTCGCCAGTGAACGTTATATATACGTTATTCGATCGCCAGAACTACACCTCATACGTTACATATGTCAAGACACAGAGAAACGCAAAACGTATGTTAGACCTAAGTTATGGTGCTATCACATTACGATGCTTCGCGCCAAGGTACATCGACGTATGTGATTCTTTGCCGCTACATCGGGATACGTCAGTATGCGTTATGCATGCGTTAAGCACGCGTTGGTATACATCAATGTATGTCGACGTTCGTCGAGATATGGCGTCACACGTCAGGGGGTCGGAACAGTTTTGTGCATGTACAAAACATTCGACGCATGACAATGTTCGACAACGTGTGGATTTTACGTCCGCCGTACATTATGTAGGCGCTAGGCGTACGTCAATGTATGTTAGACGTACGTAAAATACGATACGGATAAATACGTTACGATACGGATGCCGGTATGTTAAACTACGTTCAACTATGTTAGCTTCTACTACGTTCACCTACGTCCACTAATGGTCCACTATGTGACCAGGGCTTCGTCCAAGTATGCTAGAGTATGCTAGAGCAGGCTAGAGTACACTAGAGTATGCTAGATCATGCTAGAGTATGCTGGAGTATGTCAGCATCATGGATGCAAATTCAGCCTCTAACATAGCACTCTTTTGAACATGTCCAAAGATTAAATCGGAACTCACGGCCTACCCACGTTATTGCCAAGGAGAAGTATGGATGCCGGTACGTTCAACTACGTTCAACTACGTTAGCCTCCACTACATTCAACTACGTCCACTAACGTGGGATGGGGTGGGGGGGGGTGTTCAAATACTAACTGGGAACCACAAAGCCATGAGGAGGTCGACTTAGTGGGTCTTCACTGGTGTGTGTGGTGTAAGTAATTGTTCAATTACTGCAGCTGCGCAGCGTTCGTATTTACTAGACAGGCAGTTATTTTCCAATCGCCAAGTTGCTAAATTTAGCCAATCATGATAGAGCACAAGACATGGCAGAACACGTGATCGGAGTTCCCCTGATCGATCAATAAGGTTGGTTGTTGTTGTTGTTTTACATCCTAGCAACATCTCAGGTCATATCAGGATTGGTCCCGACTTGTGACAGTTCAAACTCATGGCAACTTTATGGTTTCTCCCTATTCGGAAATCAGGCCCTATATCCCACCCAGTTACATTATCCTGACACTGAGCTAGCCAGTCCTTGCCGATTCCTAATAATGGCGAGCGCCTGGATGGGAAGCGATAAGTATCAATTTTAAAGTCATTGGTTTGAATCAACCGGGAACCGAACTCCCGATCGGTCCGTCAG
This sequence comes from Branchipolynoe longqiensis, assembly GCA_030323885.1. Classification (NCBI taxonomy): domain Eukaryota; kingdom Metazoa; phylum Annelida; class Polychaeta; order Phyllodocida; family Polynoidae; genus Branchipolynoe; species Branchipolynoe longqiensis. The sequence continues at coordinate 16,681 of JASIRB010000395.1, forward strand.
GAAGGACTGAAGCTGCGAGGTTGTTATTGTTGTACCGGAAGTGGCATATGGGCGTTCGGTAAAGCAGTGTTGGAACTAGTGGTGAGGTGGTGGGTACCGCCACAGCGTGGAGGGGGGGGGGGAGGGGAGGGGGAGAGCGGAAGGGGGGGGGGTATATACGCCTCTAGGGTGTGGTTTGGTTTAGTGCCGACACCCACCTACCATGAATGCAACGCAGCCTCCAATGGGTTGACATGGCAACTATACTTCATAAACCAATTGGGGTGGGGGAGGAGGTGGAATAGCCCGGATTCAATCAATGCATTATTTCGCCATTGACATCTCTGAGGGAGCCAGGTTGATAATGATGTCATCTCAGAGTAGATAAAAAAACACAATGTAAAAATATACGTTTTTTTGGTCGTAATAGCCGAGCTTGGAATCATATCAATAGCTTGGGTGACGGAGTTGGGGACCATTGTTATGTAATAGTGATGCAATGTGTGCCCACTCGCTGTGTGACATATAAATAACTATGTGTCAATGTTATGACACATGGTGACCGGGATTGTGGTATGATGTCCGGATATTAAGATACAGTTACTAATTACAGAAATGTTCCCTCCATGCACCATGAAGAGTGCAAATGGAGAGGGGTATAGATTATTGTTTACTGTAACTGTATGATGACTACTTGTTACCATCGGACCGCTGGGTAAGCACACCCATCCATTCTGCATACATTAGGGACACCGCCTGCCCTGGGGTTGAGTCCCCTCTTGAGCGCCACGCCACCCCTCCCAGGCTTCAGAGGTGTCTGATTGGCTGGCTGTGTGAGCCCAATCACCCTTGGACTCCTTGCACTTGCTGGACAGACCACACACTCACTCTAGAGATACCAAAGGAAGCAGTTCACCACTGAGCTGTGTGTAACACCCATAGGACTTAGGTTCAATGGGCTGTAGGCACAGATTTTGACTGAACAAGCAGAAGCCATGTGGGTCTGTGTAGCAGGTTGTAGGTGAGTCATGGTGGCAGGTCACTAGTAGGTGGACAAGAGTTGTAGCAATAAAGCTCAACCTTATCACTGTCAATCTTGTATGACTTGTCTCCCTTTCTTTCTTATGAGTTGTGTTTTGGTATTTAGTGGAGGGAAACTGGCAGACGGTTGCCAGGATCCTACTGATAGTAGTGAGCACAAGAGGAGTAGCAGTTATTCTTCAACAAGGTCCTAGTTTGATGTGGACTGTTGGACTTTTGCAGCAATGCAATGAAATGCAACCCCGCTCCCCCTCCCCTCTCCCCTCCCCTCTTCCCCCCTCCCCTCTTCCCCCCTCCCCTCCACCTCCTCCCCTCCCTCCGCCTCCCCTCCACCCCCTCTCCTCCTCTCCCCCATCCTCTCCCATCCTCTCCCCCATCCTCTCTCCCCTCCCCTCCCCTCCCCTCCTCCTCTCCCCTCCCCTTCCCTCCCCACCCCCTTCTCTAGCCTCCCGTCCACCCCCTCCCCTTCCTCCCGCCCTCTCCCCTACCCTCCCGCCTCTCCCCTCCGCCCCCCCTCCCTGCCCCCTCCCTCCACCACTCTCCTCCCCTCTCCCCCCTCTCCCCCCTCCCTCTCCCTCTACCCCACCTCTCCCCTCCCCATCCCCTTCTATCCTCCCCTTCTCTCCCCCTTTCTCTCCCCTCCGATCCCCCGTCCCACCCACCTCTCCCCTCCTCTCCCCTCCTCTCCCCTCCTTCCTCCTCTCTCCCCTCCTCTCCTTTTCCTCCTCTCCCCTCCTCTCCCCTCCTCTCCCCTCCTCTTCCTCCCTTCCCCTCCTCCTCCTCTCTCCTCCTTCTCCTCCTCTCTCCTCCTCTCTCCTCCTCTCTCCTCCTCTCCCCTCCTCTCCCCTCCTCTCGCCTCCTTTCGCCTCCTCTCCCCTCTACTCAACTCACCTAGACCCCCCACCACCCACCCGCCTCCTACCGCTCCACCACGCCCCCTGTTGAGCGATGATCGCCATGGCTACCTGAGTGCTATGCCCCCTGGCGAGAGGATGGGGAACAGGTGTGTCCGCTAGGGGAAAGCACTGTAAAGCAAACATGTCAATTTCCTCATGCGCGCCTGATGCTATAAAAATTGCTCTTGTTACTGTTTGAATGCTGTGAATTTATAAATGACTCCCAATTAATTAAAACCACATGACAATAACGCGGTGGACGAATAGGTAGAGCGCAGGCCTCTCGTGCGGAACGTCGGGAGTTCGATTCCCGGTCGAGTCAAACCAATGATTTACAAAATTGATACATGTCGCTTCCTAGCGAGGTATTCGAATTATTAGGATCGGGCGAGGACTGGTTGGCTCAGTGTCAGGATAATGTGCCTGAGTGGGATATCAGGTCATGGTGCTGGTGGTCTGGTGTCCCAGTAGGGAAGCACTATAAAGTAGCTATGAGTGTGCACTGTCACAAGTCGGTATCCATCCTGATATTACCTTAGATGTTGCTAGGACATAAAACAACAACCAACCTTATTGACCAATCAGCGGATCACGTGTTCTGCCATGTCTTGTGCTCTATCATGATTGGCTAAACTTATCAACCCGGCGATATGACCTTAGATGTTGCCAGGACGTAAAACCCCACCAACCAATCAACCAATAATGCGGACTGGAATGTAATAAGTGTAAGTTTAAAATTGTTCCATGAATGACAATATGGCGGCAATATCAAATCACCAGAAACGGGACAGGTGGCTACCGCGCCCAGCTCCTCAGCAAAAGTACACACCTACCGGATTCGTCCAATATTAAAGTTGCATAGTCCGATGGTTTTGAATTTCCGTATTTTTCCTGAGATAAATATATTAGACCGATCACTAGTATCTACTTTACATTAGTTTAAAGTTACTTTTATTTTAAATGGTAAAATTTTGAGATATTTTGAGTGCGAACATGGAAAATTAGTTTTGGCAAGCTTGCCAAAACTCTGGCACCATAGACTTCTGCAGTAACATGTTCTGTTAAATTGACTCAGTATTGCCTTCTACGCAGAAACAAATACTTAATAAGTGCATCAGTATCTAAGTTAGATATGTAAAATCAAACCTAGGTAATTGGTTTGGTTTTGAAAATTTGATATTTCATCGGACTATGCAGCTTTAAATAAGAAATAAACAAACAGTGATGGAATAAATAATAATAATAAAGCAGACACCGCAAATTTATATTCATATAATAAATTATATTACAAACTTTCACTTCAAATATTCCCCATTTAAAATAAATAAGCTAGTTCAGGATAAAGTAAGCTAAATTATGAAAATCAACCTAATATATTTATCTTAAAAAAGTGACAATTTAAAAACCTAGCTTTAATGAATCCTATTGAAGAGTAGGTTATAACGACCATCCTAATATATTCATGTATTTACACACCAAAAAATAAATAAAGAAGAAAATAAGGCAGAAACTGAAAGCAATTGGATTATGCAGCGTTAATCTTTACCCTTTAAGGACGGAAGCGGCCAAATGCGCCCACAAGTTACACACGCGCTTACCATCTGGGAGCGCCTGAATGCGCCCGCCATATCTCATATCATATCATATCTCATATCATATCTCATAACCAGTAATACTAAAGCCTAAGTCACACCTACCCGGATCAGGGGCCGGACGAGCCCCGATCCTTGATCCGGCGTGGTCCGTGGCGATCCGGCGTCATCTGTGGCTCATCCATGGCTGGTCCTTGGTGGTCCTTGGTGATCTGTGGCTGATCCTTGGTGATCTGGCATCAGCCGGGGTCAGCCCCGGATGTTTTAAAATGTTTAAGACATCTGGGGCGATCCGGGGAATATTGCAATCCGGGGTTAACCAGCATAATCCATGTGTGATCCGTAACTCATCCGGGTAGTCCGCGTGTTGTCTGGGGGTCGTCCATGTCTCGTCTGGGGCAGTCCGGGTCATTTTATACTCCGCGCTATCCGGGAGTAGTCCGGGGTCGTCCGGGGGTCATCCGGGGGTTGTCCGAGGCTGATTCGAGACTAATCCAGGACTAATCCGTGGCTACACCGGGTAGTCCGAGGTTTGTCCGTGCTGTGGTCCGTGGGTAGACTGTGGCTCGTCCAGGTAGGTGTGAGAGCGAGCCAAAAAATGACCAAAATAGCGATTTTATCCAGGACAGTCTGGGGGAATGGTCCGGTGGTGGTCCGGCTAAAAATCCGGGACTAGTCCGGGTAAGTGTGACTTGGGCTTAAAGAGGCTAAATTTGGTATCATTTGAAAGAGAAATCGATTTACTTTCATATAATATCAACTTGATTTTCAACCTTTAAAAAAAAAAACGATATATCAAATTAATTGAACTAACGTCACATATTGATATTCCTCAACAATTCAGTCAGGACTCAGGTACTTAAGGCCCTGTCACACCTCACTGGATTGGGGGAAATGGACAGAAAACAACAATGTCTGGTTTGTGTCCGTACAAGTTTTGAACATACACAAAACTAGGAACGGATGGCGCCGGACTGACGTCTATGGTTCTTGTCTGGTTTGATTTTGTTTCATCTGTTGTCTATCCGTTCATGTCTGTTTCATGTCCGTTTCATGTCCGGTCGTCGAGCCAATGTCGCAACACCTTGACACATCTTAATACGTTTTGATACTTATCACCACCAGACTAGACAATTCTGTCCGTTGCTCAATCCGGCATAGTGTGACAGGCACTTAAGCAATTGAAATCTCTTTCGGATTGAAAGGTTTAACTAACCTATGTGTTTCTGTGGAGCTAGCGTCTAAGTAAATGCCAATGTGCTAAAGATTAACTGGTTGTGAACGCGTTGGTGATGGAAGGAGGTGAGTTTGATATGGGAATGTGGAACCACAGGGGTTGGTTGTTGGAGTTTTGCATCCTGGAAATATCTAAGGTCATATCAGGATGGGCCCTGACTTTTGACATTGCACTCTGATGTCGACTTTATAAATTAGTGCTGCCCCAGATGGAGACCAGGCCACCAGCCCCATGACCTGATATCCCACTCAGCCGCATTATCCTGACACCGAACCAACCAGTCCTTGCCCTATCCTAATAATGCCAAGCGCCTGGCTAGGAAGTGACAAGTATCAGTTTTGTAAGTCATTTGTTGGACTCGACTGGGAATTGAACTTCCGACCTTCCGCACACGAAGCCTGCGCTCTGGCGATTCGGCTACCACATCTGCTGGAAAGGAAGCGCAGAGGTGGTAATGGTGGCGTTGAGGGCTATATGATGTGGAATGTCTGCCGCCAAATGGCCTAATGCCTGGGTGCAGACGTCTGTATGTGGTTACCTGTGGGGCGGGGTATGACTAGTATGTGGGGGTGGGGGGTGGGGGGGCAGGGATGGAGGGGGAGTAAAAGGTTGGGTACACAGTGTTGTACAAAAAACCCTGCGTATAACGACTGTTATGCAAGCTTGAGTCAGGTGCATCTGTTTAGTAAAGATTGGTTAAAAAAAAAACCAGTTGGTTTTAGATCAGTAGTGGATAGCTTCTTCTTCTTCTTCTTCTTCTTCTTCTTGTTATTATTGTTGTTATTATTGTTGTTGTTATTATTGTTGTTATTATTGTTGTTATTGTTGTTAGTGTTGTTGTTATTGTTGTGTTTATTATTGTTATTATTATTGTTATTATTGTTATTATTGTTGTTATTATTGTTATTATTATTGTTATTATTGTTATTATTGTTATTATTGTTATTATTGTTGTTATTGTATTATTGTTATTATTGTTATTATTGTTATTATTGTTATTATTGTATTTGTATTATTGTTATTATTGTTATTATTGTTATTATTGTTATTATTGTTATTATTGTTAGTATTGTTATTATTGTTATTATTGTTATTATTGTTAGTATTGTTATTATTGTCATTATTGTCATTATTGTTATTATTGTTATTATTGTTATTATTGTTATTATTGTCATTATTGTCATTATTGTCATTATTGTCATTATTGTCATTATTGTTATTATTATTGTAATGGCCCACGGCCCTCCGACTCACCCTTTCTCACACGAAAGAACACCAAGATTCAATTCAGTGTACGCTTCACCTGGTTTATTGAACCCTCTGCTCTCCGCGGCGTCAGTAGTTGTCTGACCCGCCCCCTGACTCGCCAGATCCCACATCGACTCTATAGGTGTGTGTGGGGGGGTGGGTCAACCACACGCAGTAGAGGTCAGCCCAGTTGGGGTCTGACCGGTGGTGACCCGTGCCGCCACCTAGCGCAGTGTAGTGGAACTGCGCTGATGGCGTCGTAGTCTCCGCTGCTACCGCGTGATAGTAGAGCTCATGTTCAGACTACTACACTGCCCCCCTTAGAGTCTCACCGGTTGCAGAATGCAAACCGATGAGAATCGAGAAATGATAGAAGTCAACATGAGAACTAACTTGAAAGGGAGAGAAGCCTTACAAAGCTATGTATCCTTTTGCGCAATTCCTAGACCTGCCTGCAGCGAAAATAGCGATATGAATCTAGCTAGCTGCAAGGCAAACATGTTATCAGTCTAGGTGAAGAAAGAGTCTTTAAATGAGTCGCACAAAGACGACCTCTCCCAGCCTCTATGTAGTTGGTGTATAGAATGTTTTTTGCTGGGAGAGAATTCATACCCCACAAGTGGAACCCCCTCGACAGAAGGAAGCAAGGAACTACTCAGACCGCCCCCCGCCGCCCCCCATCTCAGAAGAACCGTTAGCGGGGCGCTCCTCCTTCTACGCGGAGCGGCTCCTCCTTGAGCTTCCTCAGTCCGTCCTCCTTGTGCCCGCGTCGCCTGGCCAGTAGATCACAGACGGTATTACACCGCGGACACGTCACGCCGCCGCACCCAGGACCCGTCACGCTCGGTGACCCGCTCCGGTGCAGAGTGCATGAAAGTAGAAGGGCGGTGTTACTTATAACAATTGAGAAAGTCTCCGCAGATACAACGTTCAGGAATGCAATACATTTCATAAGAAGCAATGGGCGCCAGCAAGAACCCGGCCTCCTACAAAGAAATTACACCCCATGTGCATCCTCCCCTGTCATAACAGGAGCCGACGCACACGCTGTCAATCATGTTCTGCTGGAAGCGCTTACTATAGTAGTAATTTTAAAATAAAGAATGCAGCATAAAATAAGAGCCAGGGCGACACTGCATAGGAAAATCTTTTAGTGTAAAATGGACAGTGTCTACCCACCAACTCCCACACCATTGACCACCTCGTTCCACTAAATTAATTTAGAATATCATATGTCCTAATAGTGTGGAACAAGGAAGTCAAAACGGGGTGAAAGTTGAGGAATATTTTTAGAAATAATTTATTTAGTATATATATAAAAAAAATTATTCCGACCCCTACTGCAGAAAAATAGGCAGAACACAAGAAGCTAGATCCTCCAATCGGGAGAAAGCTAAGCTCTTCACCATAACATATATCATGAACAATCGTACTGCAAAAGAAAAATAATATTGGAATAGAGCAGTACGATATGCTAAATACATCATGGTTATCAATGTAAAAATAGCACCGTAGTACTAAAAAGGTATATACAATGATTATATTAGTAACAATATACATATAATATATATACAGGCGGTATCCCCTCCGTAAAGGCCCTGTCAAATTGCGGCGTTTGGCGGAGCGTATGGTCTGGCGTAGCGGCTTTACGTCATATAGTCGGGCATACGCCGTTATTCGCTACTCATACGCTACTCATACGCTACTCATAGGCCGTCATGTGCCGGCCTATGCCGGCGTATGCCGTTGTACGCCGCCATACGCTTTCTCCCGTCCGTCCGTCCAAATTTTTTTGTGCATGCTCAAAAAATCTCGACCTATGGGAGCGTATGGTTCATACGCTACTCATACGCCGGTGTACGCTCCTCGTACGCCGGTGTACGCTCCTCGTACGCCGGTGTACGCTCCTCGTACGCTAGGGGTGCGCCGGCGTAGGTTACGCATACGCTCAACTTGCTTCACCGGCGTATCTCTAGCGTATGTAGCGTACGCATAGCCTACAAGTTACGTATGGGAGCGTACTCCTAGCGTATGCACAGCGTATGTACAGCGTATGCACAGCGTATTCAAAGCGTATGCCATAGGTCTCGACATCGATATTGACTCATACGCCGCCATACGCTATGCATACGCTACGCATACGCTACGCATACGCTACGCATACGCTACGCATACGCTACGCATACGCTACGCATACGCTACGCATAGGTTCCATATGCCAATCAAAACTGTCAAAAAATGTCACAGTACGCTCTCATACGCTCTCATACGCTACTCGTACGCTCCACGTACGCTCCTCATACGTTACACATACGCTAAAAAACACCCGATAGGTCACCAAAGGTCATCATAGGCCGGCATTCGCAGGACTTACGTAGGTTTTCAATACGCCCCCACCATACGCCGTAATGTGACAGGGCCTTAAGGGAGATGAACTTA
>JASIRB010000683.1:0-30155 GCA_030323885.1 Branchipolynoe longqiensis
TGTGGGATGACAGTGCAGACAGTGTGTGGGGTGAGAGTGCAGGCTGTGTGTGGGGTGACAGTGCAGACAGTGTGTGGGGTGACAGTGCAGGCTGTGTGTGGGATGACAGTGCAGGCTGTGTGTCGGGTGACTGTGCAGGTTGTGTGTGGCGTGACAGTGGAGGCTGTGTGTGGGGTGACAATGCAGACAGTGTGTGGGATGACAGTGCAGGCTGTGTGTGGGGTGACAGTGCAGGCTGTGTGTGGGGTGACAGTACAGACAGTGTGTGGCATGACAGTGCAGGCTGTGTGTGGGGTGACAGTGCAGGCTGTGTGTGGGGTGACAGTGCAGGCTGTGTGTCGGGTGACCATGCAGGTTGTGTGTGGCGTGACAATGCAGGCTGTGTGTGGGGTGACAGTGCAGACAGTGTGTGGGGTGACAGTGCAGGCTGTGTGTGGGGTGACAATGCAGACAGTGTGTGCGATGACAGTGCAGGTTGTGTGTGGGGTGACAATGCAGGCTGTGTGTGGGGTGACAATGCAGGCTGTGTATGGGGTGACAGTGCAGGTTGGGTGTGGGGTGACAATGCAGACAGTGTGTGGGATGACAGTGCAGGCTGTGTGAGGGGTGACAGTGCAGGTTGTGGGTGGGGTGAGAGTGCAGGATGTGTGTGGGATGACAATGCAGGTTGAGTGTGGGGTGAGAGTGCAGGCTGTGTGTGGGATGACAGTGCAGGTTGTGTGTGGGGTGAGAGTGCAGACAGTGTGTGGGATCACAGTGCAGGCTGTGTGTGGGGTGACAGTGCAGGTTGTGTGTCGGGTGACAGTGCAGGTTGTGTGTCGGGTGAGAGTGCAGGCTGCGTGTGGGGTGACAGTGCAGGTTGTGTGTGGGATGACAGTGCAGACAGTGTGTGGGATGACAGTGCAGACAGTGTGTGGGGTGACAATGCAGGCTGTGTGTGGGATGACAGTGCAGACAGTGTGTGGGGTGACAGTGCAGGCTGTGTGTGGGGTGACAGTGCAGGCTGTGTGTGGGATGACAGTGCAGGTTGAGTGTGGAGTGAGAGTGCAGGATGTGTGTGGGGTGACAGTGCAGGCTGTGAGTGGGGTGACAGTGCAGACAGTGTGTGGGATGACAGTGCAGACAGTGTGTGGGTGACAATGCAGGCTGTGTGTGGGATAACAGTGCAGACAGTGTGTGGGGTGACAGTGAAGGTTGTGTGTCGGGTGACAGTGCAGGCTGTGTGTGGGGTGATAGTGCAGGCAGTGTGTGGGGTGACAGTGCAGGTTGTATGTGGGATGACAGTGCAGGTTGTGTGTGGGGTGACAGTGCAGGCTGTGTGTGGGGTGACAATGCAGAGAGTGTGTGGGATGACAGTGCAGGTTGTGTGTGGGATGACAGTGCAGGCTGGGTGTGGGATGACAGTGCAGGTTGAGTGTGGGGTGACAGTGCAGGCTGTGTGTGGGGTGACAGTGCAGGCTGTGTGTGGGGTGACAGTGCAGACAGTGTGTGGGTGACAGTGCAGGCTGTGTGTGGGATGACAATGCAGGTTGTGTGTGGGGTGAGAGTGCAGGCTGTGTGTGGGGTGACAGTGCAGGCTGTGTGTGGGGTGACAATGCAGACCGTGTGTGGGATGACAGTGCAGGCTGTGTGTGGGGTGACAGTGCAGGCTGTGTGTGGGATGACAGTGCAGGTTGAGTGTGGGGGGAGAGTGCAGGATGTGTGTGGGGTGACAGTGCAGGCTGTGTGTGGGGTGACAGTGCAGACAGTGTCTGGGGTGAGAGTGCAGACAGTGTGTGGGATGACAGTGCAGGTTGTGTGTGGGGTGACAGTGCATGCTGTGTGTGGGGTGACAGTGCAGGCTGTGTGTGGGGTGACAATGCAGACAGTGTGTGGGATGACAGTGCAGGCTATGTGTGGGGTGACACCGAGTCTTCATATTACAGATTATCTGGGATGACAGTGCAGGTTGAGTGTGGAGTGAGAGTGCAGGTTGTGTGTGTGGTGACAGTGCAGGCTGTGTGTGGGGTGACAGTGCAGACAGTGTGTGGGGTGACAGTGCAGGCTGTGTGTGGGATGACAGTGCAGGTTGTGTGTGGGGTGACAGTGCAGGCTGTGGGTGGGGTGACAGTGCAGGTTGTGTGTGGGGTAACAGTGCAAGTTGTGTGTGGGGTGAGAGTGCAGGCTGTGTGTGGGGTGACAGTGCAGGCTGTGTGTGGGGTGACAGTGCAGGCTGTGTGTGGGGTGACAGTGCAGGCTGTGTGTGGGGTGACAGTGCAGGCTGTGTGTGGGGTGACAGTGCAGGCTGTGTGTGGGGTGACAGTGCAAGGTGTGTGTGGGATTAGAGTGCAGGCTGTGTGTGGGGTGACAGTGCAGACTGTGTGTGGGATGACAGTGCAGACAGTGTGTGGGGTGAGAGTGCAGGCTGTGTGTGGGGTGACAGTGCAGGCTGTGTGTGGGGTGACAGTGCAGGCTGTGTGTGGGGTGACAGTGCATGCTGTGTGTGGGGTCACAGTGAAGGTTGTGTGTGGGATGACAGTGCAGGTTGTGTGTGGGGTGACAGTGCAGGCTGTGTGTGGGGTGACAGTGCAGGCTGGGTGTGGGGTGACAGTGCAGACAGTGTGTGGGGTGACAGTGCAGGCTCTGTGTGGGATGACAGTGCAGGTTGTGTGTGGGGTGAGAGTGCAGGCTGTGTGTGGGGTGACAATTCAGACAGTGTGTGGGGTGACAGTTCAGGCTGTGTGAGGGGTGACAGTGCATGCTGTGTGGGGGTGAGAGTGCAGGCTGTGTGTGGGGTGACAGTGCAGGCTGTGTGTGGGCTGACAATGCAGACAGTGTGTGGGATGAGATTGCAGGCTGTGTGTGGGGTGACAATGCAGTCAGTGTGTGGGATGACAGTGCAGGCTGTGTGTGGGGTGACAGTGCAGGCTGTGTGTGGGATGACAGTGCAGGGTGTGTAGGGTGAGAGTGCAGGCTGTGTGTGGGGTGACAGTGCAGCCTGTGTGTGTGCCAGTGCAGGCTGGGTTTGGGGTGACAGTGCAGGCTGGTTGTTGTGACAGTGCAGGCTGGGTGTTGTGACAGTACAGGCTGTGTGTTGTGGAGTGACAGTGCATGATGTGTGTTGTGACAGTACAGGCTGTGTGTTGTGTTGTGACAGTACAAGATGTGTGTTGGGGAGTGACAGTACACTCTGTGTTGGAGAGTGACAGCACACAGCATGTGTTGAGGAGTGACATCACACACCGTGTGTTGGGAGTGATGTGACAGCACAAAGCATGTGTTGGGGAGTGACAGAACACCATGTGTTGGAGAGTGATAGCGCAGACCGTGTGTTGGGGAGTGACAGTACACACCATGTGTCGGGGAGAACAGCAAACACCTTGTATTTGGGAGTGATAGCACATACCGTGTGTTGGGGACTGACAGCACACACCCTGTGTAGGGGAGTGACACCACACACCATCTGTTGGGGAATGACACCACACACTGTGTGTTGAGGAGTGACAGCACACAATGTGTGTTGGGGAGTGACAGCACAAAGCGTGTGTTGGGGACTGACAGTACTCATCATGTGCTGGGAAGTGACAGCACATGCCGTGTGTTGGGAGTGACAGCACACAATGTCTGTTGGGGAGTGACAACACACACCATGTGTTGGTGAGTGACAGCACATGCCATGTGTTGACGAGTGACAGCACACATCGTGTATTTGGGAGTGATAGCACATACCGTGTGTAGGGGACTGACAGCACACACTGTGTGTTGGGGAGTGACAGCACACACCATGTGTTGGGAAGTGACAGCACACACCATGCGTTGGGAAATGACACCACACGCCGTGCTGGGGAGTGACAGCACACAACATATGTTAGGGAGTGACAGCACAAAGCGTGTGTTGGGGAGTGACAGTACACCATGTGTTGGGGAATGATAGCACACACTGTGTGTTGGGGAGTGACAGCACACACCATGTGTTGGGAAGTGACAGCACACGCCGTGTGTTGGGAGTGACAGCACACAATGTGTGTTGGGGAGTGACAACACACACCGTGTGTTGGGGAGTGACAGTGCATGATGTGTGTTGTGACAGTACAGGCTGTGTGTTGTGTTGTGACAGTACAAGATGTGTGTTGGGGAGTGACAGTACACCCTGTGTTGAGGAGTGACAGCACATATCATGTGTTGGGTAGTGAAAGTACACACCATGTGTTGGTGAGTGACAGCACACAAAGTATGTTGGGGAGTGACAGTACACCGTGTTTTGGAGAGTGACAACACACACCATGTGTTGAGGAGTGACATCACACACCGTGTGTTGGGAATGACTGCACAAAGCATGTGTTGGGGAGTGACAGAACACCATGTGTTGGAGAGTGATAGCGCAGACCGTGTGTTGGGGAGTGACAGCACACACCGTGTGTCGGGGAGAACAGCAAACACCTTGTATTTGGGAGTGATAGCACATACCGTGTGTTGGGGACTGACAGCCCACACCATGTTTAGGGGAGTGACACCACACACCATCTGTTGGGGAGTGGCACCACACACTGTGTGTTGGGGAGTGACAACGCACAATGTGTGTTGGGGAGTGACAGCACAACGCGTGTGTTGGGGACTGACAGTACACACCATGTGCTGGGAAGTGACAGCACACGCCGTGTGTTGGGAGTGACAGCACACAATGTGTGTTGGGGAGTGACAACACACACCATGTGTTGGTGAGTGACAGCACATGCCATGTGTTGATGAGTGACAGCATACATCGTGTATTTGGGAGTGATAACACATACCGTGTTTGTGGGGACTGACATCACACACTGTGTGTTGGGGAGTGACAGCACGCACCATGTGTTGGGAAGTGACAGCACACACCATGTGTTGGGAAATGACACCACACACCATGTGCTGGGGAGTGACAGCACACAACATGTGTTGGGGAGTGACATCACAAAGCATGTGTTGGGGAGTGACAGTACCGTGTGTTGGGGAATGATAGCACACACCGTGTGTTGGCGAGTGACAGCACACAACGTGTGTTAGGGAGTGACAACACACATCGTGTGTTGGGGAGTGACAGCACACAACTTGTGTTGGGGAGTGACAGCACAAAGCAGGTGTTGGGGAGTGACAGCACACAATGTGTGTTGGGGAGTGACAGCACAAAGCATGTGTTGGGGAGTGACAGCACACACCGTATGTTGGGAAGTGACACCACACACCGTGTGTTGTGGAGTGACACCACACAACGTGTGTTTGGGAGTGACAGCACAAAGCGTGTGTTGGGGAGTGAGAGCACACAGTGTGTGTTGGGGAATGACAGCACAAAGCATGTGTTGGGGAGTGGCAGCATAACCCATGTGTTGGGAGTGACAAAACACACTGTGTGTTGGGGAGTGACAGTAATCCGTGAGGTGGTGAGTGACAGCAAATACCATGTGTAGGGGAGTGACCGTACACAGCGTGTGTTGGGGAGTGACAGTACACCGTGAGTTGGGGAGTGACAGCACACACCCTGTATTGGGGAGTGACAGTAAACCGTGAGTTGGGGAATGACAGTGCAGGTTGTGTCTTGTAGAGTGACAGCAAACCCCGTGTGTTGGGGAGTGACAGTGTTCCTGCTCCCAGCCTGTACAGCGGAGTGACAGGTAATTTATACATCCCCCTGGCTGTGTTTAATATAACGACGCAACAAAAAGGCCGCCAGGTCCCGGCCCAACCCAGTCCCAGCTTCCTGTCCCGCGTACAGCCCCACCTGTCCCTGTACCCACCTGTCCCTGTACCAACCTGTCCTTGTACTCACCTGTCCCTGTACCCACCTGTCCCTGTACCCACCTGTCCCTGTACCCAACTGTCCCTGTACCCACCTGTCCCGGTACCCACCTGTCCCTGTACCCACCTGTCCCTGTACCCACCTGTCCCTTTACCCACCTGTCCCTGTACCCACCTGTCCCTGTACCCACCTGCCCCTGTACCCACATGTCCCTGTACCAACATGTCCTTGTATCCACCTGTCCCTGTACCCACCTGTCCCTGTACCCACCTGTCCCTGTACCCACCAGTCCGTGTACCCAACTGTCCCTGTACCCACCTGTCACTGTACCCAACTGTCCCTCTACCCACCGGTCCCTGTACCCAACTGTCCCTGTACCCACCTGTACATGTACCCACCTGTACATGTACCACATGTACCTGTGCCCACCTGTACATGTACCACATGTCCCTGTACCCACCTGTCCCTGTACCCACCTGTACATGTACCCACCTGTACATGTACACACCTGTACATGTACACACCTGTACATGTACACACCTGTACATGTACCCACCTGTACATGTACCCACCTGTACATGTACACACTTGTACATGTACACACTTGTACATGTACACACCTGTACATGTACACACGTGTCCCTATACCCACCTGTCCCTGTACCCACCTGTACATGTACCCACCTGTACATGTACACTCCTGTACATGTACACACATGTACATGCACCCACATGTACATGTACACACCTGTACATGTAAACACCTGTACATGTACCCACCTGTACATGTACCCACCTGTACATGTACCCACCTGTACATGTACACACCTGTACATGTACACACAGGTACATGTACCCACCTGTGCCTGTACCCACCTGTACATGTACCCACCTGTACATGTACACACCTGTACATGTACCCACCTGTATATGTACACACCTGTCCCTGTACCCACCTGTACATGTACCCACCTGTACATCTGCCCACCTGTACATGTACACACCTGTACATGTACCCACCTGTACCTGTACCCACCTATACCTCCCCCGCATGCACCTCGCCCACCTGTACGTCCCCGACCTGTACCTCCCCCACCTGTACCTCCCACATCTGTACCTCCCCCACCTGTACGTCCCCCACCTGTACCTCCCCCCACTTGCACCTGTACCCACCTATACCTCCCCCGCATGCACCTCCCCCACCTGTACGTCCCCCACCTATACCTCCCCCACCTGTACCTCCCACACCTGTACCTCCCCCGCCTGTACATACCGCTACCATGTGCCCACCTGTACCTGTACACACCTGTACCTGCCCGCCTCCCACTGCCCGCCCCTGCCCGCCTCCCGATGCCCGCCTCCCGCTGCCCGCCTCCCGCTGCCCGCCTCCCGCTGCCCGCCCCTGCCCGCCTCCCGCTGCCCGCCCCTGCCCGCCTCCCGCTGCCCGCCCCTGCCCGTCCCTGGCCGCCTCCCGGCGAGCCCCTGTGCCCGGCGGGCCTGCTGTGGCCGTGTGTCGGAGTGCCGGGTGAGGTCGACTTACCTGAGCGTGTCGGTGCGAGACGTGGCGGTCCGTGGGCGGATCTCAACTGAGCTGACTGCTGGTCTCAGGGAGGCGCGGGCCGGGCCGGGGGTGGGGGTGGCGGTGGGGGTGGTGTGGGTGGGGGGGGGGGGAGTGGGCTGCATCTAGCGGCGGGACACAGGAACGATCCAGATGTCTTAAGTGGGGCCCGTGTAGTGCAGTGCCAGGTGAGGGCCCCTCCTGTAGGCAAAGCTTTAACTCACTGTTCACTGTAGTGTGACAGCCTCCTGTACCTATATTAACTCAGTGTTCACTGCAGTGTGACATCCTCCTGTAGCTATATTAACTCAGTGTTCACTGCAGTGTGACATCCTCCTGTAGCTATATTAACTCAGTGTTCACTGCAGTGTGACATCCTCCTGTACCTATATTAGCTCAGTGTTCACTGTATTGTGACATCCTCCTGTAGCTATGTTAGTTCAGTGTTCACTGCAGTGTGACATCCTCCTGTACCTATATTAACTCAGTGTTCACTGCAGTGTGACATCCTCCTGTAGCTATATTAACTCAGTGTTCACTGCAGTGTACTCCTCCGTACTATATACTCAGGTTCACTGCAGTGTGACATCCTCCTGTAGCTATATTAACTCAGTGTTCACTGCAGTGTGACATCCTCCTGTAGCTATATTAACTCAGTGTTCACTGCAGTGTGACATCCTCCTGTACCTATATACTCAGTGTTCACTGCATGTGACATCCCCTGTACTATTTAGTCGTGTCACTGCATGTGACATCCCCTGACCTATATTAACTCAGTGTTCACTGCAGTGTGACACCTCTGTAGGTATATTAACTCAGTGTTCACTGTAGTGTGACATCCTCCTGTACCTATATTAACTCAGTGTTCACTGCAGTGTGACATCCTCCTGTACCTATATTAACTCAGTGTTCACTGCAGTGTGACATCCTCCTGTAGCTATATTAACTCAGTGTTCACTGCAGTGTGACATCCTCCTGTAGCTATATTAACTCAGTGTTCACTGCAGTGTGACATCCTCCTGTACCTATATTAACTCAGTGTTCACTGCAGTGTGACATCCTCCTGTAGCTATATTAACTCAGTGTTCACTGCAGTGTGACATCCTCGTGTACCTATATTAACTCAGTGTTCACTGCAGTGTGACATCCTCCTGTAGCTATGTTAGCTCAGTGTTCACTGCAGTGTGACAGCCTCCTGTAGCTATGTTAGCTCAGTGTTCACTGTAGTGTGACATCCTCCTGTAGCTATATTAACTCAGTGTTCACTGCAGTGTGACAGCCTCCTGTAGCTATGTTAGCTCAGTGTTCACTGTAGTGTGACATCCTCCTGTACCTATATTAACTCAGTGTTCACTGCAGTGTGACACCCTGATGTAGCTATGTTAGCTCAGTGTTCACTGTAGTGTGACATCCTCCTGTAGGTATATTAACTCAGTGTTCACTGCAGTGTGACACCCTGATGTAGCTATGTTAGCTCAGTGTTCACTGTAGTGTGACATCCTCCTGTAGCTATATTAACTCAGTGTTCACTGCAGTGTGACATCCTCCTGTAGCTATATTAACTCAGTGTTCACTGCAGTGTGACATCCTCCTGTAGCTATATTAACTCAGTGTTCACTGCAGTGGACACCCTGATGTAGCTAGATGTTAGCTCAGTGTTCACTGTAGAGTGTGACCCTCCTGTAGCTATATTAACTCAGTGTTCACTGCAGTGTGACATCCTCTGTAGCTATATTAACTCAGTGTTCACTGCAGTGTGACATCCTCCTGTAGCTATATCAACTCAGTGTTCACTGCAGTGTGACATCCTCCTGTAGCTATATTAACTCAGTGTTCACTGCAGTGTGACATCCTCCTGTACCTATATTAACTCAGTGTTCACTGCAGTGTGACACCCTGATGTAGCTATGTTAGTTCAGTGTTCACTGTAGTGTGACAGCCTCCTGTAGCTATATTAACTCAGTGTTCACTGCAGTGTGACATCCTCCTGTACCTATATTAACTCAGTGTTCACTGCAGTGTGACACCCTGATGTAGCTATGTTAGTTCAGTGTTCACTGCAGTGTGACATCCTCCTGTACCTATATTAACTCAGTGTTCACTGCAGTGTGACACCCTGATGTAGCTATGTTATTTCAGTGTTCACTGCAGTGTGACATCCTCCTGTAGCTATATTAACTCAGTGCTCACTGCAGTGTGACACCCTGCTGTAGCTATGTTAGCTCAGTGTTCACTGTAGTGTGACATCCTCCTGTAGCTATATCAAATCAGTGTTCACTGCAGTGTGACATCCTCCTGTAGCTATATTAACTCAGTGTTCACTGTAGTGTGACATCCTCCTGTACCTATATTAACTCAGTGTTCACTGGAGTGTGACAGCCTCCTGTACCTATATAAACTCAGTGTTCACTGCAGTGTGACACCCTGATGTAGCTATGTTAGCTCAGTGTTCACTGCAGTGTGACAGCCTCCTGTACCTATATTAACTCAGTGTTCACTGCAGTGTGACACCCTGATGTAGCTATGTTAGCTCAGTGTTCACTGTAGTGTGACACTCTCCTGGAGCTATATTAACTCAGTGTTCATTGTAGTGTGACATCCTCCTGTACCTATATTAACTCAGTGTTCACTGCAGTGTGACATCCTCCTGTAGCTAAATCAACTCAGTGTTCACTGCAGTGTGACATCCTCCTGTAGCTATATTAACTCAGTGTTCACTGTAGTGTGACATCCTCCTGTAGCTATATTAACTCAGTGTTCACTGGAGTGTGACAGCCTCCTGTACCTATATTAACTCAGTGTTCACTGCAGTGTGACATCCTCCTG
Organism: Branchipolynoe longqiensis; assembly: GCA_030323885.1. Lineage (NCBI taxonomy): Eukaryota > Metazoa > Annelida > Polychaeta > Phyllodocida > Polynoidae > Branchipolynoe > Branchipolynoe longqiensis. Next base: position 10,134 of record JASIRB010000683.1, read on the forward strand.
TAGCTATATTAGCTCAGTGTTCACTGCAGTGTGACACCCTGATGTAGCTATGTTAGCTCAGTGTTCATTGTAGTGTGACATCCTCCTGTAGCTATATTAAGTTAGTGTTCACTGCAGTGTGACACCCTGATCTAGCTATATTAACTCAGTGTTCACTGCAGTGTGACATCCTCCTGTACCTATATTAACTCAGTGTTCACTGCAGTGTGACACCCTGATGTAGCTATGTTAGCTCAGTGTTCATTGCATTGTGACATCCTCCTGTAGCTATGTTATTTCAGTGTTCTCTGCAGTGTGACACCCTGATGTACCTATGTTAGTTCAGTGTTCACTGCAGTGTGGCATCCTCCTGTAGCTATATTAGCTCAGTGTTCATTGCAGTGTGACATCCTCCTGTACCTATATTAGTTCAGTGTTCACTGCAGTGTGACATCCTCCTGTAGCTATATTAACTCAGTGCTCACTGCAGTGTGACACCCTGATGTAGCCATGTTAGCTCAGTGTTCACTGTATTGTGACATCCTCCTGTAGCTATGTTATTTCAGTGTTCACTGCAGTGTGACATCCTCCTGTAGCTATATTAACTCAGTGTTCACTGCAGTGTGACACCCTGATGTAGCTATGTTAGCTCAGTGTTCACTGTAATTAACGACGCCGGAGACAGAAGTAGTGTGACTTATAACTTTTATTTTTTCAATTGTAAAAAAGTGTAGACGGTAGCATCACCATGTACACGGTAGCATCACCACATACACGGTAGCATCACCGTGTACACCGTAGCATGACCATGCACACTGTAGCATCACCATGTACACGGTAGCATGACCATGTACACTTTAGCATGACCATGTACACTGTAGGATGATCATGTACACTGTAGCATCACCATGTACACGGTAGGATGACCATGTACACTGTAGCATCCCCATGTACATGGTAGCATCATCATTGACACGGTAGCATCACCATGTACACGGTAGCATCACCATGTACATTGTAGCATGACCATGTACAATGTAGCATGACCATGTACACTATAGAATGACCATGTACCCAGTAGCATGACCATGTACACGGTAACATCACCACGTACACCGTAGCATGACCATGTACAAGGTAGCATGACCATGTACAAGGTAGCATGACCATGCACATAGTAGCATCACCATGTACACTATAGAATGACCATGTACTCAGTAGCATGACCATGTACACAGTAACAACACCATGTACACAGTAGCATCACCATGTACACCGTAGCATGACCATGTACACTGTAGCATGACCATGTACATGGTAGCATGACCATGTACACGGTAAGATCACCATGTGCACTGTTGCATGACCATGTACAAGGTAGCATGACCATGTACAAGGTAGCATGACCATGTACACTGTAGCATGACCATGTACACTGTAGCCTGACCATGTGCACTGTAGTATGACTATGTACACTGTAGCATGACCATATACACTGTAGCATGACCATGTACACTGTAGCATGACCATGTACACTGTAGCATCACCGTGTACAATGTAGAACAACCATGTACACGGTAGCATGACCATGTACACTGTAGCATCACCAGGTACACGGTAGCATGACCATGTACACTGTAGCATCACCAGGTACACAGTAGCATCACTGTGTACACAGTAGCATCACCATGCACACGGTAGCATCACCATGTACACGGTAGCATCACCCTGTACACGGTAGGATCACCATCTATTTGGTAGCATCACCATGTACACGGTAGCATGACCATGTATACAGTAGCATCACCATGTACATGGTAGCATCACCATGTACATAGTAGCATCACCATGTACAATGTACACGGTAGCATCACCATGTACACTGTAGCATCACCAGGTACACGGTAGCATCACTGTGTACACAGTAGCATCACCATGTACACGGTAGCATCACCACGTACATGGTAGCATCACCGTGTACACAGTAGGATCACCATCTACATGGTAGCATCACCATGTACATGGTAGCATGACCATGTATACAGTAGCATCACCATGCAAATGGTAGCATCACCATGTATATAGTAGCATAACCATGTACACTGTACACAGTAGCATCACCATGTACACGGTAGCATCACCATGCTACACTCACATGTGCCTGTGTGAGTCTACATGTGTGAGTCTACAATGGTAGGATCACCATGTACACGGTAGCATCATCGTATACACTGTAGCATCACCATGTAGATGGTAGCATCACCGTGTACACGGTAGCATCACCGTGTAGAACGTAGCATCACCATGTACACGGTAGCATCACCATGTACACAGTAGCATCACCATGTACACAGTAGCATCACCATGTACACGTCTTGGCCCGATCTGGCCGTCTTGGATGACCTGACCCGTATTAGCAGGTTATTGAACCGTTCTTGCACATCGACACCTCGTAGAGCATGTTTGAAGTCCTTCAACCTATGTGTAAAAAACAAATTGCATTGGCGTAAAAGCGTGAAGTATGCTATTAACATAGCAGCTATGCACCTTGTCCTGCTTTAATAAATAGCTTAATTATAGCTTTGATATTATGTATGGTTAATTGGGGTGCCTGTCCTGCACAGAATTGAATGCTTTTATATTCCCCCCTTGCATTAATACCCACGTCCTTGCCGCGCTTACGTAATTATTCACAGCCTCTGATGATCTAAGTTTTTTAGCCAGATATGCAATATAATTACAAATATTGTCTCGGTTTGGATTGAAGTCTTTTATAGTGGCAAACCTATCATAGCAATCAACCTGATAGATTCTAGTTTCCAAGTTCCAGAGGATAATCCTTTTGTTGTGGCGACCCCTTTTTCACAGCAGTTGACGAGGACTTCTTCTGAATCGTCTCGTTCAAGGTCTGAATTTGAATCATTCGATTCACTTATCCAGTCGTCTCTGTACTTTTGACGCACATCACGGTCCGGATGTCCCTTGAATACACCTAAACACGGTTTGGCGGCCATCTTGACCCAATTCCTGTTTGCAGGTACACAAACGCACATGGCAGTATCACCAGTGTGGCAGTGAGCATTCTTCATACAGAAAAAGTTAAATATCTCTAAAAGCACACCACTAAGAAACAAACTAATTGGAATACACATAGAAAACATGTTTAACAAAAAGATTATATTAAATTGATATGGTTAGGGTTCTCGATTTCTATTAATTTTGAATAAAACTAACGTTTTGCATTGCACGTACCGGCAAACTCAATGCATTGTCAATGGTCGTGAGCAATCTTCATACAGAAAAAGTGAAATATCTCTAAAACTATACCACCTAGAAACAAATCGCTTGGTGCACACATAGAAAACATAGTTACCGAAAAGATTATATTACATTGACATGGTTAGAGTTCTGGATTTCTCTTAATTTTGAATAAAACTAACGGTTTACACTGCGCGTACCGGCAAACGCAATCGCGGCAATGCATTGTCAATGGCAGTGAGCAATCTTCATACAGAAAACGTTAAATATCTCTAAAACTACACTACCTAGAAACTAACTAATTGGAATACATATAGAAAACATGTTTAACAAAAAGATTATATTAAATTGATATGGTTAGGGTTCTGGATTTCTATTAATTTTGAATAAAACTGACGTTTTGCACTGTGCGTTCCGGTGTCATGGTATACAACCCCTGCCTGATCGCAGCCCCTGTCGTGGCTTCTGCGCATGCGCAGAGGTTGTAAACAAGCTCAGCTCGGCTGCAGAACGAATACACACTGCCAGTGTCTATTAAAGATTAATAGAAATGCACAACCCTAACCATATAAATTTAATATAATCTGTTCGTTGGATATGTTTTCTATATATGTTCCAGGGGGTTTGTTTCTAGGTGGTGTATAGTTTCATAGATATTTCACTTTTTCTGTATGAAGATTGCACTGACACTCAGAATATCCCAACTTTCACTATTTAGTCTATTATCTCTGTTTTTAATACTTTCAGCATAAATTGCTCTTAGGTTACATTAAATACTTCAGATCTTCCTCTTCAATCGCGCATTAAGATATTTTTAATCGATCCACTGAAAGTTTTTAAATTTATTTTACAAAAATAAATGCTTAGTCAACTGTCTTCACGGCAGGGGCTGCGATCGGGCAGGGGTTTTATACCATGACACCGGCAAACTCAAGGCTATCAGGCTTTGTTTACCTATATACGGAAGTGGCCTCGTTCTCGCGAAATTAGGACATGCCCATATGATGCGCGAGAAGGAAGAACAGAGGCGGAGGTGGGAAAACTGAGGCGTTTATTGTGACGCCTCGGGCAACAGACAGAGAAACAGTGAACATAACAATAAATGAGAAAGTAAGGTACAAACAGGGGTAACTGAGGATGTAAACCAAGCTGAGGAGCACATACAATACAGGGGGCTCATGAGGAGCAGGGGGCTCGCGAGGAGCAAAGAGTCAGGGGTTCATGAGGAGCAGAGGATAAATAGTGAGGGGCTCATAAGGAGCAGTGTCAGAGTTGGTAGAGGGGGGGCCGAGGAGCCCTCCGCCGCAGAGGGGGGAGGGTAGAGGAGGGAGAGTTGGGTGGGTGGGTGGAGAAGAAAAGGGCAGAGAGCTGGAAGGCGGCTGGAGGCTGAGTGCCTGAGGGAGGCCGGTGGGCGGCCTTATAAGGGGGGAAGTGAGCAGAGGCAGGAGGGGGGTGAGTCGCTCAGGGGGGAGGTGAGCAGTGGCAGGGGTGAGTCGCTCAGGGGTGGGGGGAGGTGAGCAGTGGCAGGAGGGGGGGTGAGTCGCTCAGGGCCGGGTGAGTCGCTCTCCCTCCCCTCGCATCAAACGAAATGCTTCGCATTACGACCGATGCGCGAGAAGGAAGAACAGATGCGGAGGTGGGAAAACTGAGGCGTTTATTGTGACGCCTCGGGCAACAGACAGAGAAACAGTGAACATAACAATAAATGAGAAGGTAAGGTACAAACAGGGTAACTGAGGAGGTAAACAGGCTGAGGAGGCACATAGCAATACAGGGGGCTCATGAGGAGCAGGGGGCTCGCGAGGAGCAAAGAGTCAGGGGCTCATGAGGAGCAGAGGATAAATAGTGAGGGGCTCATAAGGAGCAGTGTCAGAGTTGGTAGAGGGGGGGCCGAGGAGCCCTCCGCCAAAGAGTAAAGAGAGGGCTCGAGGCACGCCCGAGGCGGGGGCGCGGGGCGCCCGAGGCGGGGCCCGGAGAGGTGTGAGGTGCGGGTTCCCTGTGTGGGCGGGAGTGTCCGGGGCCTAGGTCGACAAGGGGGTCAGGCTCCCTCTCGGGGCGGGGAGTGTCCGGGGCCTGCGTCGACAGGGAGCGGGCGGCCAAAAAAAAGGGGGAGGCCCGCTCCTTGGCGGGATCCGGTGAGGAGGTCCGACGAGGGTCGAGCAGGGGGCAGCGAAGTCCTCGGGGCTGGATGGGGTGGTGGTCGGGGTCTGGGCGGCGGTGTTGTTGAAGGCGGTGTTGTGAGGATCGGCTGCAGAGGGTTCCTCCTGAGGCTGGGCTGGGATGCGGTCCAAGGTGTGATGCCCGAGGTGATGATCCTCGGCTGGGACTTGGCGGCGCTGCGATCGATGGTCGCTGGGAGGTTGTCGGCGGGGCTTGCGGGGCTGTCGGCAGTGGTGAGGGTGAGGCGCCGGAGGGGTCCCCCCGGGCCGGCCGGGGGGAGGCCGGCGGATCAAAAATCCGCGGAGGTGGCGGGGGGGGTCTGGCGCTCACGGGTTTGCTTCGTGATGCAATCGGCCTCGCTGTGCATGGTCAGGAGGCGCCTCACATTGGCGCAGTATGCGCAGACGTGACGGCGCCTGTCCCCCGCCTCACCGTGGGCCTCCCCGAGGCGGGCCCGATCGCACGAGGCGGGGGCGCGGTTCCAGGCCGGGCAGGGGGCCCCGTGGGTCTCCCTGTCGTAGGTGGCGCGGGCGTGAGCTTGGGGTCGGGCGAGGTGGGCGCCTCGGTGGAGAGGGTCGGGTAGGCGGGCAGGGGCGGCGGTGGCTTGGTCCTCGGGCATGGCCAGGCAGTCTAGTCTCATGAGGTTGAGCGCTACCGGGTCATGCCAGCCTTGGGGGAGGGTTCCGTCAGCGATGGCGGAAAACAGGGTCTCTGAATACCGGCGGACGGTTGCCCAGGGGTAGACGAGGTTATCCCGGCAGACTGCTAGGATGTGTTGGTGGAGTCCCCGGGCGGAGTGGGCGGGGAAGTCGGGGTGGTCGATGAGGGTGAGGAGGGCGAGGGTATATTCGTCCTTTGTCGCCTCTCCCCTCTTCACCGGCTTTCTCTCGGCCCCTCGTTTCACCAGGTCCGAGGGGAAGATGTAGTTGGCCGGGATCCCTTGGCGCCTCACGGAGTGGCGCGCCTCGGCGGATGCCAGTATCTCCCGGGCGGCGTCGGCCGCGGAGGCGGGGCTGTGGCGGATGGCCTCCTCGCGGTAGGCCGGCGAGGTGGCGGGTGGTGGTTGACTGGAGAGGTGACGGTACCTCTCGTACTCCGGGTGCGGGGATCCGGGGAGGGTCGCCTGAGGCGGCGGCGGGGGCCGGGCTGTGGTGGCGGTAGGTGCCCGAGGCGTCGGGGCGGCCTGGCGCCTCGGGGGAGATGAGGGGATCCCCGGGCGGGGCCCCCCGGTCTCCAGGGAGTCGATCCGGGCGTGGAGGTCGGCCGTCGCCTGGCGCGCCTCGGCGGCGGAGTGCTGTTGGTCGAGCTGCATACGCTGGAGGGCGTCCAGCAGTGTCGACATCTCGGGGCCCGAGGTGCGGCCCGAGGGCGCCGCGGGGGACGCCGGGGCGTAGGCCGGGGAGTCGGCCCGGCCGGGTGCTGGAGAGGGCCCCGGGGTGCCGGGGGCGGCCCGGGATCCCTTCCGTCCACGCCCTTTTCCTCGAGGCATCCTGAGGTTGAGCTGGGGCAGAGGTCCGAGGTGGAGTAGCCAAGTAGAAGAAAAGGGCAGAGAGCTGGAAGGCGGCTGGAGGCTGAGTGCCTGAGGGAGGTCGGCGGGCGGCCTTATAAGGGGGGAAGTGAGCAGAGGCAGGATGGTGAGTGCTCAGGGGGGAGGTGAGCAGTGGCAGGGGTGAGTCGCTCAGGGGTGGGGGGAGATGAGCAGTGGCAGGAGGGGGGGGGTGAGTCGCTCAGGGCCGGGTGAGTCGCTCTCCCTCCCCTCGCATCAAACGAAATGCTTCGCATTACGACCAAGGCCAAACTGTGTTATCGTGTATGCCATCTTGGCCACCTATTTCGCCCGTTTGACGATAGGCGGCGACACACGTAAATCCTCCCCACTGCTACTGTAGGACGCCGAATGACATCTCCACAAATTCCCGTACTTGTCACCAGACAATGCCACCTTGTAGTGCCGGTGTAGTAAGTTCAAAACACTACCCCACAACAACACTACGGTAGTGTTTTCAACTTAGGTTCAAAACACTACGGTAGTGTTTTCAACTTAGTTAAGGGTAGGTTCAAAACACTACCGTGGCCACGCTCAAAACACTATCCTTAAGTTCAAAACACTCCCTTTAAGTTCAAAACACCACTCTCATGGTGCTGGCAGCCTGGTCTCCCAGTGGGTTTGTTTGTTTGTTGTTGTTTTACGTCCTAGCAACATCTAAGGTCATATCAAGACGGGTACCGACTTGTGAGAGTGCACACTCATGGCGACTTTATAGTGCTGTCCCACTGGGAACTCAGGCTGCCGGCACCATGATCTGGTATCCCACTCAGTCACATTATCCTGACACTGAGTAAACCAGTCCTTGCCCTATCCTAATAATGCTGAGCGCCAGGCTAGGAAGCGACAAGTATAAATTTTTAAGTCATTAGTTTGACTCAACCATGGTTCGAACCCACGACCCCATGATCTACCAGCACGGGAGATGGATGCTCTAACTCATTCGGCCATCCCGTCTGGTCCTCCCAGTGGGACATCACTATAAAGTCCCCATGAGTGTACACTGTCTCAAGTCAGTACCCGTTCTGAGATGACCATAGATGTAGCTAGGACGTAAAACAACAACAAGCAAACAATCAAATACCGCAGCACCATCACCATAGTCTAATAGTAATACTTGGTGCAGTTGCCGCAGCACCATCAGCATAGTCTAATACGTGGTGCAGATGACGCAGCACCATCAGCGTTAGATAAAAGATTCACCCGGTACTTGTAGTACACGGGTGAAGACCAACCCTATATAAATACGGGGGAAAATAGCATTAATATGGAAGTGAGGCTCCAGTATTGAAGTGAGGCTCCAGTATGTGGCTCCAGTATCAAATGGATACTTCTATATGCACAGAGTTGGTGAAATGGGCGAGAATGCAAAAAGACAAGATGGCGGCTGCAGAACGCCGTCGATTTCACTTTCAAATCTTATTAAACTAGATATTATATTATATTTTTCAACTCAAAGGTAGCGGGTAAATAATAAGACATATGTAAAGAATAAATGTTGCTTCTTAGATTGTAAAATTAGGCTCTCAATTCTTTGACCCGCATTTTCACCAGCTTTTACATAAGGCTGGTTTGCACCCCTACTGCAGCAGTACAGGGTGAATCTTGTATCTACATCAGCGTATACTAATACGTGGTGCAGACGCCGCAGTGCTTTCAGCGTATACTACTAATATGTGACAAAATCACCCCAGCGCCATCAGCGTATACTAAGTAATACGTCATGCAGTACAGCAGTACCATCAGCATATACTAATATGTGGTGCAGACGCCGCAGTGCTATCAGCGTATACTACTAGTATGTGTGTCCTGATATGACCTTAGATGTTCCCAGGACGTAAAACTCCCGATAACCAAACTAGGTTTCATTTTGCGACATTACACTTACAGCTCCAACTGCCGTGTTATGATAGTGTTTTGAACTTGGGTAGTGTTTTGGACGTACATAGGGGTAGTGTTTTGAACTTAACAGTAGTGTTTTGAACTTAAGTTGAAAGCACTACCATAGTGTTTTGAACTTAGGTTGAAAACACTACCGTAGTGTTTTCGACGGGGTAGTGTTTTGAACATCCTACACCGGCTGCTACAAGGATCCTCCTGTGCTTCGTGCGCTGCTCCTTGCTGTTTGTTTTATTGAGCCTGTATTTATACTGTCCATAGCATATAAGCCCGGGTACCCAGGCTTGTTTTCAATGCTGGCCAGTTATAGTGTTGGTGTTAGCTTACCACACAGTAGCTGCTGATAAGTTATTTGATTGCCTGCATTTCAGTAGCAGATAGATAATTGGTTGGTATGGTTAGTAGGCTATGTTAGTTTTTTTTTATTTTCTTGGCATATATGTATTTTATTTTGTTCTACTCTTATTACTAGACTAGCCTACTCCTATTTACATATCATAGGCTTGTACGTAGCTGTGTGGTGTGTTATCTGGCTACTCTTGGCATGGTTACCTTCCATTGGGTATCCTGCCGGTGGGCCATGACATATCACATGCCCCTTTGCGGTGCAGCGTAGTGGGGGTGTCCTAGCCTAATTTACACAGATTTTTTTTGTAAGTTTTTAGGTCAGGAATTTGTCATTCCTTTACCGTTTGGGCATTCCACACCTTGGCAGCCATTTCCAGCGTGCTTCTCTCATGAGCTTTTATTTGGCTTCTGGTCTACTTCAGTAGTGGCGCATTATTTGCTCTAGTAGCCCTTTGTGGTTTTGTTAGGAGTTTATTGTTTTGACCATAGCTATATGCTAATCTTTTCAAATGAATTATTCTCCTATTTTCTAGTAATTTCACTTTGGTTCTTTTCTGTATGTCATAGGTGGGGTGCAGCTTGTCTACTCTTACACAGATTTCTAGGGCTCTCTTCTGCAGTATTTGCAGTTTTTTTAGTAGTTCTTTTCTCGCATCCATGTAGTTTACATCTCCATAGTCAAAATAGGGGAGCACCATGCCCTTGAAGATTTTTATTGACATTTGTTGTGTCTTGTAGTCTCTTAGCTTTGCAAATAGCCACAGTTTGTGGTTTACTTTCTGGATAATTTTATTTATGCATAGGTTGTACTTTAGTTGGCTGTCCAACTCAAGGCCTAGGTATTTGTAATGGTCTACATTTTCTAATGTTTGGTTTCATAATTTACAGTGTAGTTTTCTTTCTGGCATTTGTTTATGCGAGAAGAGTACTGTTTTTGATTTGCTTGTGTTGATGGTTATTTTGTTGGACTCACACCACTCGTCTAGTTTTAGTAGGAGGTTATTTAGTTTAGTTATTACCTCCTCCTCTGTGGTGCCATTTGCGTATATGACTTTGTCATCTGCATAGAGTTGGAGGCACTCAGTTTGCAACCATTTTTCTAGATCGTTTATATAGATTATAAAGAGTAGTGGCCCTAACACTGACCCTTGGGGCACACCACATGTGACATGTTGGTTGTCTGATAGTGTATTGTTTATTTTTGTTTTCTGTTGGCTATTGCTGAGGTAGCATTTTATCTAATCCATAGTGTTGGATTTTATACCCATGGTTTTTAGTTTTTCCAATAGTATTTTAGGGTCTACTGTGTCAAATGCTTTGCTGAAGTCAATGAAGGCTGCTCCAACTAATTGGTTTTGGTTCATTGATGCCAGTATGTCATTTGTTAGGTTAGCTATTGTTTTTGATGTGGAGTGCAGTTTCCTGAAGCCGCCTTGTCTTTCGTTTAGTATATCGTCTTTATCCAGGTGTTCATTGATGTGTCTATGTAACACTTTTTCAATGAGCTTGCCTGGGGTGTGAAGAATTGATATTGGCCTGTAGTTTCCCATGTTTTGTTTATCTCCACTTTTGTGAATGGGGGTGATGGTTGCCATTTTCCAGCCTGAGATAAAACGCCCCTGCTTAAAGGAGATGTTGAATAGGTCAACTATAGTGGCCAGGATGGCTTGGAGTGTTCTGTATTTGCATCAGTATTTTGGTTGGTATTTCATCTATTCCACTTGGCTTATTCGTGTCTATGTCATTTATTAATTGTTGTACTTCTATCATATCTGTTTTGCAGGTGGGGATTTCGTTCTGCACAGTTCCTGATCTGTTTTCCCATCTTTTTTTAAAAAGAATTCTGACAGCTTTTGCCCTATTGTGGCAAAGTGTGTGTTCAGTTTGTTTGCTGCATCTTTGTCTGTGAGCATAACCCCTTCATATCGTGGAAGTTTGTATGCTCTTCTTTGTTATTTTTTGGGAATAATAGCTTTACATTTTCCAGAATTTGTTTGTGTTGCTTCCCCAGTCTTTGTCCTGCTTTATTATGTATTCCTTTTTTTGCTGTTCTCACAGCTTTGAGAGTTTTTTCTGGCAACATGGTAGGCCAGTTTGTCTTCTATTGTTTCTGTGCGCTTTGCTTTATCACCCAGTTTACGTTTGGTTGTGATGAGTGTTAGCAGGTCTTCGTCTACCCAAGAGTTTTGGTTTGTTTGTATTTTTATTTTCTTTATGGGCACATCTCATCAGTTGATTTTCATATTTCTGTGATGATGTTGTCCCAATAGATATCAACATCATCTCTGTTTTGTGTGATGTTGTTTATGTTTCGGTGCAGATGATTTTTTAATGTATCTTCTGAGTAGTTTTTTAGGGACTTGCCCATTTTGTATTCATAGTGATTTGTTGCTTTTGAGCTTTTTCCTGGTTACATATACTAGTTTGTGGTCGCTTATACCCCAGCTTCTAGTGCTCCATTTTGTGGCATGGTTTGAGTTGGTTAGTATTAGGTCTATTGTTGAGCTATTATTGCTTAGCCTTGTGCTTTCAGTGATGAGCTGCTGCAGGCCTAAGATTTTGATGGTGGTTTGCAGCATTAGTTTATTTTTTTCATTGCTGCTGTAATTCACATTGAAGTCTCCTAGCACAAAGATTTCTGCATTTGTTGATTTTTTTACAGTGTTTATGCTCTTTTCTAGTTCTTCAAGGAATACTTCAATTTCACCTGACGGTGGCCTATAGAGGCTCGCTATGGCTATTTTTGCTTGTTTTTCATTTTTTATTAGGCACCATAGTAGTTCTATGTGCTCATTTGAGAGATTTGTTGGTTTTAGCCTTTCAGTGTCTAGGTTTTTGGTGGCTTTGCAGTAAATGGCAACACCTCCACCCTTCTTTGTTTGGTTCATTGCATTAATGTGATGTCTGTCATTACGTACAAGCCTATATCCATCTATATTGAGGGTGTTGTTTTGGTGTTTGTCAGTGAACCATGTCTCTGAAAACGTTAGTACATCTAGAATGTCTTTTTTAAGATGCATTTTTATTATGTCTATTTTATTGGATGCGCTCTGGCAGTTTAGGTAGGCGAAGTGTGTGCCCCTTCCCAGTTTGCATTCAATCTCTTCTACCATATTTATTTTACTTACTTTAAATAATATTTTTAGGATAGTGGTTGCTTGATTTCGTGAGTTTTTTATTTATTTTATATTTTATTTTAGCTTAGTGATTGATGGATTCGCTTCCATTGATATTTTTCTGCTTGACTTTAGCTTTCGTCGAATACCTTTGAGATGAGGCATTTCTAAATGATGTTGACCAACAGTTGAAGTTTTGTCTGAGAAAAGGCCTAAATCCATTGGATTCAATATTTGAAATCGATCCATAGGGCATGCTGCTCCAGTAGTGAATGCCCTTCGGCTTGTTTAGCTTTACCACAAAGCCTAAATCTCCATAGCGATAAAAATGCTACGCTGTCATTGGCGGTGGACGAGAATGCACTAGCAATGCATTAGGGTATATCACCTGGCAACACTAATACGGTCTCCAACGTCGTGAATTACTCATGTTACAGGCAAAATGCATAATGTGACATCCTATTGTAACTATGTTAATTACCATTCTCCAATCTGAGTTACCATAAAGAGCTTTCATCTTAGTTGTTTACTTGCCTCTCATGTAACTTAAGGTGAAGAACATACGGGAGAGCTGTTTCCCTGTCCTTGTGTGAGTCCATGTGAAGAGCTTATGTTGAACCGGTTTACCTTGCCTCCCCCATGTGAGTCCACATGAGGAGCTTACAGATGGACTGATTACTTGTCCACTATGTGTGTAAGTAAAGAGCTTACAACAGGGTTGTTTGCCTGTTCCTATGTAAGTCTACGTGAAGAGCTTACAACATGGTTGTTTGCCTGTTCCTGTGAGAGTTACTGTGAAGAGCTTACAACAGGGCTCTTTAACTCTTCCTCTGTGAGTATACATGAAGAGCTTACATCAGAGCTGTTTAACTGTTCCTCTGTGAGTCTACATGAAGAGCTTACAACAGGGCTGCTCACCTGTGCCTGTGTGAGTCTACATGAAGAGCTTACAGCAGGGCTGTTTGCTTGTTCATGTGTGAGTCTACATGAAGAGCTTACAACATGGCTGTTTAACTGTTCCTCTGTGCGTCTACGTGAAGAGCTTACAACAGGGCTGTTTAACTGTTCCTGTGTGAGTCTACATGAAGAGCTTACAACAGAGCTGCTTACTTCTTCCTCTGTGCGTCTACGTGAAGAGCTTACAACAGGGCTGTTTAACTGTTCCTGTGTGAGTCTACATGAAGAGCTTACAACAGAGCTGCTTACTTCTTCCTCTGTGCGTCTACGTGAAGAGCTTACAACAGGGCTGTTTATCTGTTCCTGTTTGAGTCTAGGTGAAGAGCTTACACCAGGGCTGCTTACTTGTGCATGTGTGGGTCTACGTGAAGAGCTTACAATAGGGCTACTTACCCGTGCCTGTGTGAGTCTACATGAAGAGCTTACAACAGGGTTGCTTACCTGTGCCTGGGTAAGTTATTGTGAAGATCTTACAACTGGGCTGCTTACCTGTTCCTGTTTGAGTCTTCGTGAAGAGCTGACAGCCCCGCCGCTTAATGCAGTTTGCAGAAGTCCCGCTCGGTTGCCAGGGCTGCGTTCTCGGTTGTCATGGTGAAGTAGACACTGACTCCAGGTGCAGTGTGGGATGGCCGCCCCGTCCGTCTGCAAACAAAAGGTGCAAACAGGACAACTATGTATCTTGTGGCCCGATGAGGTGTGTGCAGATATGTGCAGGTGTGTGCAGGTATGTACACGTGGATGCAGGTATGTGCGGGTATGTGCAGGTGACTCCAGGTGTGTACAGGTATTTACAGGTGTGTTCAGGTATGCGGAAGTATATACAGGGGTGTACATGTATGCACAGGTGTGTACAGGTGTGTACAGGTATTTACAGTGATGTACAGGTGTGTGCAGGTATGTGCAGGTGTGTATGGGCATGCACAGGTGAGTACAGGTGTGTACAGGTATTTACACCGGTGTTCAGGTATGTGAAAGTATGTACAGGTGTGTGCAGGTGTGTGCAGCTATGTGCAGGCATTTACAGGTGTGTGCAGGTATGTACAGGAGTGTGCACGCGTGTGCAGGTATGTGCAGGTGTATGTAGGTATGTGCAGGTATGTGCAGGTGTGTGCAGGTATGTGCAGGTATGTGAAGGTATATGCAGGTGTGTGCAGGTATGTGCAGGTGTATGCAGGTATGTGAAGGTGTGTGCAGGTGTGTGCAGATGTGTGAAGGTATGTGCAGGTATGTGCAGGTGTATACATGTGTGCGCGGGTATGTGCAGGTGTTGCAGGTGTGTGCAGGTATGTGCAGGCGTGTGCAGGTATTGCAGGTGTGTGCAGGTATGTGCAGGTGTGTGCAGGTATGTGCAGGTGTGTGCAGGTATGTGCAGGTGTGTGCAGGTATGTGAAGGTGTGTGCAGGTGTGTGCAGATGTGTGAAGGTATGTGCAGGTGTGTGCAGATGTGTGAAGGTATGTGCAGGTATGTGCAGGTATGTGCAGGTGTGTGCAGGTATGTGCAGGTGTGTGCAGGTATGTGCAGGTGTGTGCAGGTATGTGCAGGTGTGTGAAGGTATGTGCAGGTGTGTGCAGGTATGTGAAGGTGTGTGCAGGTGTGTACAGGTGTGTGAAGGTATGTGCAGGTGTGTGCAGGTATGTGAAGGTGTGTGCAGGTGTGTGCAGATGTGTGAAGGTATGTGCAGGTGTGTGCAGGTGTGTACATGTGTGCGGGTATGTGCAGGTGTTGCAGGTGTGTGCAGGTATGTGCAGGCGTGTGCAGGTATTGCAGGTGTGTGCAGGTGAGTGCAGGTTTGTGCAAGTGTGTGCAGGAGTGCGCAGGTGTGTGCCGGTGTGCGTAGGTGTGCGCAGGTGTGTGTAGGTGTGTGCACCTATTGATGGTTGCATACGGACGGGGGGGTCACGGCCTGTACGTGCACATTGGTGTAGGTGTATGTGCGTAATGTGTATGCGCATGTATGTGTACGTGCACACTGGTATAGGTATGTCCGTCATGTGTATGCGCATGTATGCACACTGGTATAGATGTATGTCCGTCATGTGTATGCCCATGTATGCACACTGGTGTAGGTGTATGTCCGCAATGTGTATGCCCATGTATGCACACCGGTATAGGTGTATGTCCGGAATGTGTATGCGCAGGTATGTGTACATGCACACTGGTATATGTGTATGTCCGTCATGTGTATGCGCATGTATGCACACTGGTATATATGTATGTCCGTCATGTGTATGCCCATGTATGCACACTGGTTAATGTAATGTACTGTACTAACCCTGATGTAGGTTACTGCGGCAGGGTTAGGGTTAATGTAATGTACTGTACTAACCCTAACCCTGATGTACGCTGCTGCAGCAGGGTTAGGGTTAATGTAATGTACTGTACTAACCCTAACCCTGGTGTACGCTACTGCGGCATGGTTAGGGTTAATGTGATGTACTGTACTAACCCTAACCCTGATGTACGCTACTGCGGCAGGGTTAGGGTTAATGTAATGTACTGTACTAACCCTAACCCTGATGTAGGTTACTGCGGCAGGGTTAGGGTTAATATAATGTACTGTACTAACCCTAACCCTGATGTACGCTGCTGCGGCAAGGTTAGGGTTAATGTAATGTACTGTACTAACCCTAACCCTGGTGTACGCTACTGCGGCAGGGTTACGGTTAATGTAATGTACTGTACTAACCCTAACCCTGGTGTACGCTACTGCGGCAGGGTTAGGGTTAATGTGATATACTGTACTAACCCTAACCCTGGTGTACGCTGCTGCGGCAGGGTTAGGGTTAATGTAATGTACTGTACTAACCCTAACCCTGGTGTACGCTACTGTGGCAGGGTTAGGATTAATGTGATATACTGTACTAACCCTAACCCTGATGTACGCTACTGCGGCAGGGTTGGGGTTAATGTTTGATTGATTGATTGGTGGTTGCTTTACGCCGTGTCGGCTGCATAGGCCATATTCACGGCGAGAAATGTTAGTTTTTTGTTCAAACCATCGCTTTTACATGTAAAAGCAGACAATCAATTATGTGCCAATAGACACTAATTAAATTAGAAAGCTCCCAATCATATATCTGTGGTCAAGGGAAACAAATTCCCATAGAAAAAGAAAAGTTTCATTAATAATTAATAGAATCCATTTAGTAAACTATATAAGGTGGTACAGTCCAGCTGCCCTCAAAAAGGCTAAAATGTTTTCCTGTTTTACCTTAGTAAAAAGGTCATGCATACTGCCTGCAGTGTAGAACCGTTGGCGCAGGGCCAAAAAATCAACGCAACTTAGTAAAATGTGTTTGAGTGTCAGTGGGGACTGACACCCAATACATTCAGGGGGAGGTTCCCCCTTGAGCAGAAAAGCATGTGTAAGCCACGAGTGGCCAACACAGCAGCGGCTAAGGACCACTTGGTCCCGCCGACCTCCCGCATGAGTCTGTGGTGGCTTTCCCACAGATGGTTCAATTTCTTTAAGTTTATTGATGTTTTCATCCCACTCATGTTGCCATTTGGATTTTATGTGGGTGGCTATTAGTGGTTTCAGATCAGAGTGAGGGATCAGACACGGTTCAAGATCACAGTTCAGGGCCTTCTTCGCAGCCCGATCAGCTCGTTCGTTTCCTTGTATGCCAGCATGGCCAGGCACCCAGCACAGGTGGATATCATACCCATCTGTTGTCAGTTGGTTCATTTTATAAATGACCGTAGGGTTAATGTAATGTACTGTACTAACCCTAACCCTGGTGTACGCTACTGCGCATGGTTAGGGTTAATGTAATGTACTGGACTAACCCTAACCCTGATGTACGCTACTGCGGCAGGGTTAGGGTTAATGTAATGTACTGTACTAACCCTAACCCTGATGTACGCTACTGCGGCAGGAGTGAGCAGCATGTTGGTAGATCCCATGTTGGTAGATCGTGGGTTCGAATCCTGGTCAAGTCAAACCGATGACTTAAAATTAATACTTGTCGCTTCCTAACCAGACGCTCGCATCACTAGGATAGGGCAAGGAGCAGTGGAATGAGGAAGACCAGTCGTGTGTGACTGAAATTTCCCCTGCTTAAACAACTAATGTACAAAAAAAACACAAGTCTACGGAACACTGAAGCTGAACAGCAAATCGAGACAAAACCGCTTCCCAGGTATATGTAATATACCGTTCTGCCCCTAGTACATGTCATATACTGTTCTGCCCCTAGTATATGTAATATACTGTAGGCCTACTGCCCCTGGCATATGTAATATACTGTACTGGCCCTGGTACATGTAATATACTGTACTGTCCCTGGTACATGTAATATACTGTACTGTCCCTGGTACATGTAATAAACTGTACTGACCCTGGTACATGGAATATACTGTACTGCCCCTGGTACATGTAATATACTGTATTGTCCCTGGTACATGTAATATACTGTACTGCCCCTGGTACATGTAATATACTGTACTAACCCTGGTACATGTAATATACTGTACTGACCCTGGTAATGTAATATACTGTACTGACCCTGGTACATGTAATATACTGTACTGACCCTGGTACATGTAATATACTGTACTGTCCCTGGTACATGTAATATACTGTACTGTCCCTGGTACATGTAATATACTGTACTGTCCCTGGAACATGTAATATACTGTACTGTCCCTGGTACATGTAATATACTGTACTGTCCCTGGTACATGTAATATACTGTACTGACTCTGGTACATGTAATATACTGTACTGTCCCGGGTACATGTATATACTGTACGGCCTCGTACATGTAATTCTGTACTGTCCCTGGTACATGTAATATACTGTACTGTCCCTGGTACATGTAATATACTGTACTGTCCCTGGTACATGTAATATACTGTACTGTCCCTGGTACATGTAATATACTGTACTGCCCCTGGTACATGTAATATACTGTACTGACCCTGGTACATGTAATATACTGTACTGCCCCTGGTACATGTAATATACTGTACTGTCCCTGGTACATGTAATATACTGTACTGCCCCTGGTAATGTAATATACTGTACTGTCCCTGGTACATGTAATATACTGTACTGCCCCTGGTAATGTAATATACTGTACTGTCCCTGGTACATGTAATATACTGTACTGCCCCTGGTAATGTAATATACTGTACTGACCCTGGTACATGTAATATACTGTACTGACCCTGGTACATGTAATAAACTGTACTGTCCCTGGTACATGTAATATACTGTACTGTCCCTGGTACATGTAATAAACTGTACTGCCCCTGGTAATGTAATATACTGTACTGTCCCGGGTACATGTAATATACTGTACTGCCCCTGGTAATGTAATATACTGTACTGACCCTGGTACATGTAATATACTGTACTGACCCTGGTACATGTAATATACTGTACTGTCCCTGGTACATGTAATATACTGTACTGTCCCTGGTACATGTAATATACTGTACTGTCCCTGGTACATGTAATATACTGTACTGTCCCTGGTACATGTAATATACTGTACTGCCCCTGGTACATGTAATATACTGTACTGTCCCTGGTACATGTAATATACTGTACTGTCCCTGGTACATGTAATATACTGTACTGTCCCTGGTACATGTAATATACTGTACTGCCCCTGGTACATGTAATATACTGTACTGTCCCTGGTACATGTAATATACTGTACTGTCCCTGGTACATGTAATATACTGTATTGTCCCTGGTACATGTAATATACTGTACTGGCCCTGGTACATGTAATATACTGTACTGCCCCTGGTACATGTAATATACTGTACTGGCCCTGGTACATGTAATATACTGTACTGCCCCTGGTACATGTAATATACTGTACTGTCCCTGGTACATGTAATATACTGTACTGTCCCTGGTACATGTAATATACTGTACTGTCCCTGGTACATGTAATATACTGTACTGCCCCTGGTACATGTAATATACTGTACTGCCCTGGTACATGTAATATACTGTACTGATTGGTACATGTAATATACTGTACTGTCCTGGTACATGTAATATACTGTACTGTCCCTGGTACATGTAATATACTGTACTGGCCCTGGTACATGTAATATACTGTACTGACCCTGGTACATGTAATATACTGTACTGTCCCTGGTACATGTAATATACTGTACTGACCCTGGTACATGTAATATACTGTACTGCCCCTGGTACATGTAATATACTGTACTGACCCTGGTACATGTAATATACTGTACTGACCCTGGTACATGTAATATACTGTACTGTCCCTGGTACATGTAATATACTGTACTGTCCCTGGTACATGTAATATACTGTACTGCCCCTGGTACATGTAATATACTGTACTGTCCCTGGTACATGTAATATACTGTACTGCCCCTGGTACATGTAATATACTGTACTGCCCCTGGTACATGTAATATACTGTACTGCCCCTGGTACATGTAATATACTGTACTGCCCCTGGTACATGTAATATACTGTACTGCCCCTGGTACATGTAATATACTGTACTGCCCCTGGTACATGTAATATACTGTACTGTCCCTGGTACATGTAATATACTGTACTGCCCCTGGTACATGTAATATACTGTACTGCCCCTGGTACATGTAATATACTGTACTGACCCTGGTACATGTAATATACTGTACTGCCCCTGGTACATGTAATATACTGTACTGCCCCTGGTACATGTAATATACTGTACTGTCCCTGGTACATGTAATATACTGTACTGACCCTGGTACATGTAATATACTGTACT
>JASIRB010003897.1:0-14192 GCA_030323885.1 Branchipolynoe longqiensis
GAGTGCCTGAGGAGAGCGGCGGGAGGTCGCCTTATAATGGAAAAGGGGGGGGCAACAAGCGTGAGGTAGGGAATGGCTGACGGGCCCGTGGAGGGGTGTAGATGTGGCTGAGCAGCGTAGCGTCGGTGAGGCGTGAGACGCCAGCTAACAAAGAAAGTGGCAGAAGGAGGGGGGGGCGCGGGAGCCGGGCTCGGGCGAGTAGAGAGACAGCGCCACAGCGGCGGGGGAGGGTCTCTTCCTTCCCTCGCATCAAACGCAGTGCTTCGCACTACGACCGATGCGCGAGAAGGAAGAAAGGAAGGCGGGGGTGGAAAGAAGGCGCGTTTATTGCACGCCTCAGCGGAAACATGTTAGGTACATAAACAATGAGAGAAATGCACAATGGTAATAGAGGTACATAGAAGTAGGACATGTTAGGTACATAACAATGAGATAAATGCACAATGGTAATAAGGGTGCATAGAGGTACAGGTAAATGCAGTGGTAGCAACAGGGTCCATTTAACCGAGTAATGAGCGGGCTCCCAGGAGAGAGCAGAGAGGCTCATAGGGAGCAATAAGTCCGGTGAGGAGTGATGAGGGGCTCCCAGGAAGGAGCAGAGAGGCCCATAAGGAGCAGGAGAGAGTCAATAAGTCCAGGTTGGGTTAATTGTCAGTGGAGTGAGGGGATGCCGAGGAGCCCTCCACCAAATAATAGGAGAGGGCTCGAGGCGCGCCCGAGGCGGGGGCAGGGGCGCCCGAGGCGAGGGCTGGAGTTCTGGGTGAGAGGAGGGTCGTGAGGGCAGGCCGTGAGGTCGGCGGCTGGACTGTCTGGAGAGGGGCCCTCGTGAGGCTGGGCTGTGTGGTCTTGGGTGTGAGGTGCGGGGTAGGTCGACAAGGGGCGGGCGGCCAAAAATAGGGGAGGCCCGCTCCTTGGGGTGATCGGGCGAGGAGGTCGGTCGGCGACTCCTCAGGGCTGGGTGGGACGGGGGTCGGGGTCGGGTCGGGGGGGTTGATGACGGTGGTGTGGTGGTCGGCGGCTGTGCCAGAGGATGAGGGTTCTCCGAGAGGCTGGGCTGGGCTGTGGTCTGAGGGTTCCTCTTGAGGCTGGGCTGGGCAGCGGTCTGAGGGTTCCTCGTGAAACTGGGCAGGGCTGTGGTCCGTGGTGGGTGACTGGCGCTGGGTGGCGGTGAGAGCCTTGCTGAGGGGGCGCTGGGGCCCGACAGGGAGGTGGTTGCCGATGAGGTCGGCGGTCAGGCCGCGCCTCGGGCAAGCTGGGCTGGGCTGGGTTGTGTTTGGCGGCGATGAGAGCCTTGCTGAGGGGCCGCTGGGGCCCGAGTGGGCGGTGGTTGCCGGGGTGGTCGGTGGTGCCAGGGTGATGGCCAGGGCGGGGGTCGGGGGAGGAGGTGCGGCGGGGGCGGGCAAGGGGGGCGGCAAAGTCGCGGGCGGTGGGTGGGGGGTCGTGGGGCGGGTCGGTGGTGGGGTCGGTGGGGTCGGGTTGGCAGAGGAAGGCGGTATCGCCTGGGGCGAGGTGGAGCCGGGCGGCGATGGGAGCCTTGCTGAGGGGGCGCTGGGGCCCGAGGCGGGGGTGGTTGCCGGAGGGAGCGGCGGCACCGAGGCGGCGGGCAGGCCGCGCCTCGGGCGGGTGGCCGGTGGTGTCCGGATGGCTGGTAGCAGTGTGGTGGGCGGCTTTGGTGGGTTTTGTGGGCCAGTCTGGGGCCTCCGTGCCGGGCTGGAGGTGCCGGCTCCCTAAAAATCCGGCGAGGCGGGAGCCCCTGCCCGGGCGCGCTTTGCTAGGCAGGCGTCCTCGCTATGCCTAGTGAGGACCTTTCGCACATTGGCGCAGTATGCGCATGCGTGGAGCAGCTTGGATGCCCCCTGGCCGTGGACCTCCCCCGGGCCTGCGTGGGTGCAGGAGTTGGGGTCCCGGTTCCATGCGTAGCACAGTGTGCCGTGGGTCTCCTTATTGTAGGCCACGCGTGTGTCGGTGTGGGTGCGGGACTGGGCGAGGGGCATTGCAGGGTCGGCGGAGCGGGGTTGGGCTGAGGTGGACTGGGGGGGCATGGTGAGGGACTCCAGTCTCAGTAGGTTTATTGCCACAGGGTCGTGCCAACCGTGGGGGAGGGTACCGTCCGCGATCGCGGTAAAGACCGCCTCCGAGTAGTGGCGGACGGTCGTCCAGGGATACACTAGGTTGTCACGACAGATAGCAAGGATGTGGTGGTGGAGGCCTTGGGCAGAGTGGGCGGGGAAGTCCGGGTGGTCGATGAGGGTTAGGAGGGCGAGGGAGTACTCATCCTTGGTCGCCTCCCCCCTCTTGACCGGTTTCTTCTCGGCACCCCGCCTCACCAGATCGGATGGAAAAATGTAATTTGTAGGAATACCTTGGCGTTTGGTTGACTGTCGCGTCTCGGCGGATGCCAGGATTTCCCTGACGGCGTCGGCCGTGGACGCGGGGTTGTGCCGGGTCTCCTCCTCGGGGTAGGCCGGCGACGTGACGGGCTGTACTTGGGGCAGGAGGTGGCGGTACCTCCCGTACTCCGGGTGTGTTGCTCCGGAGAGGGCCGCCTGCGGCGGCGGCGGCGGACGGGCCGCGGCGGTGACGGGTGCCCGAGGCGCTGGGACGGCCGACGGGGGCGCCTCGGGCCGGGCCCCGTTGGCGCTGATGTTGTCGATCCGGGCGTGCAGGCCGGCCGTGGCCTGCCGGTGCTCGGCGTTGGCCTGCCGATGCTCCTCGTTGGCCTGGCGGTGCTCCAGCTGCATCCGCTGGATAGCCTCCAAGACTGAGGATATCTCGGTGCCCGAGGAACGGTCCGAGGGCGCCGGCGGGGAGACCGAGGCGGAGGCGGGCGACTCGTCCCTCCCGGGCGTGGTAGATGGCCCCGGGGTCCGTGGGGCGGCCCGGGATCCTTTTCGTCCTCGTCCCTTCCCTTGAGGCATTGTCGATGCTGGGTAGGACAGCGGCCCGAGGTGTAAGTCCAAATAGGAAAATGAAGAACAGCGGAAGACGGCAGGAAGTGCCTGAGGAGAGCGGCGGGCGGCCTTATAAGGGAAAAGGGGGGGGCGACAGGCGGTGAGGTGCGAATGCTGACGGCCCGGGGGAGGGTGAGATGTGGCGAGCAGCGGGCGTCGGGTGAGGCGTGAGCGCCAGAACAAAGAAAGTGGCAGGAAGGAGGGGGGGGGGCGGCGAGCCGGGGCTCGGCCCCCCGCCTTACTCACCACCGAGGTGAGGAGACAGCGCCACAGCGGCGGGGGAGGGTCTCTTCCTTCCCTCGCATCAAACGCAGTGCTTCGCACTACGACCAATTGTTTGTGGACGCCATGGTGGGCGGCAGCAATAAACGTTGGAAGTGAACATACTCGTCCCTTGTTCATCCTGTGTGCAAGCGTGAGAGCCATGTTCTGGGCGGCTGTATGCGGCCCATCACACATATATATGTATATGTACGTATGTATATATATGTATGTATATGTATATATATATGTATGTATGTATATGAGCGTGAGAGCCATGTTCTGGACGGCTGTATGCGGCCCATCACACATATATATGTATATGTGGGGGTGATGAAAATGGGAAATATTGCGCCTAGAGCGGGACTCGAACCCACATCTCTTTGCACTCCGGGCCAGTGTGCTAACCATTACACCACCTAGGCTCCCTGATATCAACACACTCCCCACGCCTACCTGTCTATGTGGTTACTTGCCTGAGAGGTCAGTGCAGACCACTACACTCGTCCCCCTGGAATTGTAAGTCTTGTAATGCTTACAATTACATACATACAGGCAATGCACTAACACATACATACACAGGGTAGGTTCAACAACCATACAGCGCAAAGCTTGTACAGGATCCTGATCACGGCAACCAGTGTCATGGGGGTGATGAAAATGGGAAATACTGCGCCTAGAGCGGGACTCGAACCCACATCTCTTTGCATTCCGGGCCAGTGTGCTAACCATTACACCACCTAGGCTCCCTGATATCAACACACTCCCCACGCCTACCTGTCTATGTGGTTACTTGCCTGAGAGGTCAGTGCAGACCACTACATATGTATATATGTATGTATATGTATATATATATGTATGTATATGAGCCTGTCTCAAAAGATGATAACTCTTTTTTTTGTTGTCCACTGTAACGATTGATACAAAACGGCACAGAAACGGTTACACTGTAATAGAAGGACATTTGCTTCAAATCAATATGTAGGCTTATTCTATTGGGATTAAGAAACACCATAACTCAGTTTATCCTGAGCAAATGCATAAGCAGATAGTATGTTGATCGTTGCAGTGGACAAAGTTGTGTCCCATATTGCTTAGCACCTTTTGAGAGAGTCTCATATATATGTATATATATGTATATGTAGGTATATGTATGTATATATATACAGTACAACCCCGTTAAACCAAGCTCTGTTAAAACAAACTATTGGTTAATCCAAACTTTTTTTTGCGGCCCAGCAAAATACTACCATTTATCATATAAAATAGTTGGTTAAACCAAACTCGGCTAATCCAAACTATCGGTTAATCCAAACAAAATTGTCGGGCACCAGGCCACTTTCGATATGGTTAAACCAAACTTTCATATGGTTATAAGGTCATCTGAGACTTTTTATATGATAAATGGTAGTATTTTGCCAGGACAGCAACAAAAGTTTGGATTAACCGATTGTTTGGTTTAACTGAGCTTGGTTTAATTGGGTTATACTGTATATACATAAAAACAATAATCAAAGTGTCCACATACATTGTATATTGCATTCATAATGCACCACATTTTTGCCAAACCCAAGTCAAAGTCAAAGCCAAAGCCTGGTTAAACCAATGCTAGGTTAATCCAAACAAATTTCTAGGGTCCCTTCAAGTTTGATTTAATGGGGTTATACTTTATATGTATGTACATGTATATATGTCTATGTATGTATATATATATATGTGTGTATATGTGTATATATGTGTATATATGTATATATTTATGTATTATTTATGTATATATATGCTATATCGATGTATATAGCACATTTTCTCATTTCGGAATCGCCTCACATGCTGAGTCATGCGTATCTGTGTAAACAGAAATTCGCACTTACATAACACCCGTTGCCATGGTTATATAGCCCAGCCGCACCTGAGGACAGGATATGCAGCCCAGTCTGTCAATGAAGTCGGCAGCGCCCGGCAGCGGGGAATTTGATGAGTGGCAGACTGTTGACTATGTTTGACTGACACCTCGCTTAAATGTGTTCCAATAACACCACCTTCCACGAAGCCTAATGGTGTGATCTCATTCTAGTGCTATATTCTATTACGCAAATATGGGGTTTGATGGGAGACAAACTCAAAGAACGCACTCATAAAGTATTCCACCGGAATTGTTATTTTAGCACTTAGTTAATTACTAACACAACTACTCGTCTGTCATTGCGAAGAAATTACTACCATTGCCTACTCTTTTGCATCAACAAGGCTAATAATATCAATATTATATGCTATATTAATTGAGAATCAGCTGAATTAGTAAAATGCCTTGATAAAATAATGTACTCTTATACCCCATCACCCCAAACTAGTTCTCACTAAATGTTGCTGAACGGGCTCAAACTGTGTGCGAACGGAATGGACGTACTAGCAACTTTTTACAGTCTGTTTACAAATGGAATGGACGGGCTAGAAAGGAATGGTGCTCCAGAACTTTGAGCATGCCCAAAATTGTCTTGCAAGTTTCAGCCACGTTCTACCCCGACCACAGCCCGTTTAGAACGGGGTCGGACAGTTTGAGAACTAGTTTGGTGTGATGGGGGTGTTAGCGAAAATTTAAAGCGGATCAATTTTGCGACTGGGCAATATAGCACAGCATTGCAATATAGCATAGCCCATGGGCATTGCAATATAGCATAGCTCATGGCCTTTTAGCAATTTGTAGCACACCCACACACCACCACCAGTGGTTTGCTCATAAACTCCCTCTATGTGTATCATGTGTTTAATTCACCAGAGGCGAGCGACTGAGACATATTCATATTTAAAGCTGCATAGTCCGACAAGTCTAGGAAGCGACAAGTATAAATCTTTAAGTCATTGGTTTGACTCGACCAGGATTCGAACCGACGATATACCAACACGGGAGATGGATGCTCTAACTCATTCGGCCATCCCAGCTATTGGATTCTACATATCTAATGTAGATACTAATCCACTTATTAAGCATCTGTTTCTGTATAGAAGGGAATAGTGAGTAAATTTAAGGCTGCGTATCCATAGACTGTTCCCTTGTAGCATGTTACCTTGTTCCGTGTTCCCTTGGCGACCTTGTGACGCGCTACACCGACAATGAACCTAGGTTGGACCGAGGGACCATATAGCCTTGCGCAGGGAACATAGAGAATGAATATGTTCATTGGCTGTGTGGCGCGTCACAAGGTCACAAGCGAATATGGAATAAGGGAAAACCCCATAAGGAAACAGCATAACGATAGACATCCGAATATAATCTGTTACTGCAGAAATCTACGGTGTCAGAGTTTTGGCATGCATGCTACAACTAACGTTACATGTTCACACTTCAAATATCTAAAAAGTTTACCATTTTAGATAAAAGTTACTTCAAACTAAAGTAAGGTTGATAATAATGATCAATCTATATATATTTATCTCAGAAAAGATTACAGAAACTCAAAACCATCGGACTATGCAACTTTAAGGCTTCACAAACTCTCCTCGTCCCCTCTGCTGAGTAATGTGAGGTCCATTGTTGAAGAGAGCCAGAACATATTATGGAGCCAGAACAAAAATGCAATTACTTCGAGAATTAATATGTTCATATAGCAAAGTGAGGCGATTTCCGGTTTGCCTCGCTTTCAATCTCCAAACCACAAGTCCGAATAAAAATGGCGATCTGTTTGTCTCATACTGGCGTTAATATATTGGGGTGCTTATATCGTTCGAAGGAGGGCGGTTATTATATTAACAAGCCCGAATTCTATATACAGATACTATGATCGGTTGGTTATTGGAGTTTTCCGTCCTGGCAACATATAAGGTCATATCAGGACGGGTACCGACTTGTTACATTGCCGGGGTGGTACTGACTTGGGATATATTTTACCTGTTTGAATTTTTTTTTTTTTTACTTACATATGTTTAACCGCTGTATGAACCCCAACTGATGTTTACTTTTTCTGCTGGGGGGGGGGGGGTTAAACAACAAACAACCAAACAAATTC
This sequence comes from Branchipolynoe longqiensis, assembly GCA_030323885.1. Lineage (NCBI taxonomy): Eukaryota > Metazoa > Annelida > Polychaeta > Phyllodocida > Polynoidae > Branchipolynoe > Branchipolynoe longqiensis. Next base: position 7,217 of record JASIRB010003897.1, read on the forward strand.
AATGTGCTTTCTCATCGCTCACCGTAGATGGTTCCCCGAGAGAGCACAGCCAATTTCATCCTGTGCAGTGCAGCCCCATTACATAGCACACTAATGAAATGCCATACCTCGTCATATATATGAGACTGTCTCAAAGGGTGCTAATAAATATGGGACACAACTGTGTCCATTGTAACGGTCAACATACTATCTAATTATGCATTTGCTCATGATAAACTGATTTGTTTTTTACATGGTGTTTCATAATCCCAATAGAATACATATTGATTTGAAGTAAATGTCCTTGTGTTTTCAGTGTAACCGTTTCTGTGCTGTTTTGTGTCAATCGTTACAATGGACAAAAAGAAGAAGAGTTATCACCTTTTGAGACAGGTTCATATATATATATATATATATATATGTTTATATATTTATATATATGGATAGTGATACTCCCATTATCGCATGTTATAAGCTCTGGACTCACCACCCCCCTCACCCCCACTCCCCACCCCCCTTGATATGGTAGTAATATGTCATAAAGTAACCGTATTTATGTGTAATATATTATATAGTGCACAGTGTGGTGATATAAGGGAGCCTAGGTGGTGTAATGGTTAGCACACTGGCCCGGAATGCAAAGAGATGTGGGTTCGAGTCCCGCTCCAGGTGCAACATTTCCCATTTCATTACCCCCACAACACTGGTTGCCATGACCAGTATTCTGTACAAGGTATGCACTGTATGTTTGTTGAACCTACTCTGTGTATGTATGTGTAAGTGCATTGCCTGTATGTATGTATTTGTAAGCATTAAAAGGCTTACAATTCCGGGGGACCAGTGTAGTAGTCGGCACTGACCTCTCAGGCAAGGAGCCACATGAATAGGTAGCCATGGGTAGTGTGGTGATATAAGGGAGCCTAGGTCGTGTAATGGTTAGCACATTGGACCGGAATGCAAAGAGATGTGGGTTCGAGTCCCGCTCTAGGCTCAATATTTCCCATTTTCATCACCCCACGACAAAATATATGTCATATTATGCATATATTCACATATATTTGAATCTATTAAGATACATATATATATATAGATATATATATATATATATATATATATATATATATAGGCCCAGGATATATATATGTATCTGTGATTACATGCGTGTACATATGCATATATATATGCATATATATCATTATATGTGCATATCTAAATATACATAAGATAGATATCCATGTATAGATCTATATATATGCATAGGATATATAACATATGGTGAGATATATGTGAATATATATATATCTCATAATATATAATGAAAGAAAACCCTAATAGTGTAGTAGATGAGCCATAGTATAATCATATCTTTATTTTCCCCAGGTCTATTATATTTTCCAAACATATCAATATTGGTGACATACTATTCTCTGCGTTTGCGATAAAGCGATGTCACTTTCTGAGTTGGTTAGAGTTGAGTAATGAGAAATGGTTTTTCACTGGTGTACTTGCTGATGGGCCTGCGCTGTATCGAGTAACGTTGGCTCTGCTCTCTCGGGGAACCATTTGCATTCCCTCGGAGCCACCATTAAGTGTTATTGCCAGGCATGGTGAAGCCGTAAATTGCTTGTAATTGGAGATACTGTCGCCGGGGAATACTTTATCTCAGTCACTCATCGCTCCCCGTAAATATATATGTACATATATATATGTATATATATATATATATATATATATATATATATATATATATATATGCAGCTCCCTTTATATATATTTATATTCTTTAACTCAGTCACTCATCGCTCCCCGTATGTGTATATATATATATATATATATATATATATATATATGTAGTAGTCTGTACATGAGCCCTACTACCACGCGGTAGCGGTGGAGACTATGCCACACACCTACACAGTTACACTGAACTGCGCTAGGTGGCGGCAGGCTAGCCACAGGGCAGACCCCGACTGGGCTGCCCTCTACTGCCTGTGGCTAGCTCTCCCCCACCCAACGTATAGAGTCCATGTGAAATCTGGCGAGTGAGGGGGCGGGTCAGTTGACTGTTGATGCCACGGAGAGCAGATTGCTTCAATAAATCAAGTTAAAGCGTACTGACATTGAATCTTGGCGTTCTTCCGTGTGTGCGAGGCAGTGTGGGAGTTGGAGGGCCATGGGCCATTACGTATATATATATATATATATATATATATATATGCTATGGAATGCCATGTCTTGTTTTATTCAGTATTTAGACATATTGTGTATTATAATGTATTATAATAATATAAAAGGAACGGAGCGAAACCAATTGTTAATTATATTATTTTGTTTATTATACAATCGATTGTATGTATTCGGAGTCGCGCGCCCACCTTAGTACGAATGGGGCGCCACTTGCGTGATGCAGAATTAATGGAAATCATTGTCGCTTCGGTTACATTTTTCTCATAAAATATACAATATTTAAACATATCATAAATTATTTGAACAGATCATTAAATACATTTAATCATATGGTAAAGTCGATTTAGACATATCATTAAACATTTAATGATATGTCTAAATACTGAATACAACAAGAAATGGCGTTCCATAATATGCACACATATGTGTATATGAATATATCTATATATGCTGCTGCCTTTATATTCATATTTGTTTGATCTCAGTCACTCACCGCCCCCTGTATATAGACACAATTCATGGGTAATCGGTTCACGGATACTTATACTCGTTTAATTGCTTATACAGCGTATATATATATATACATATATGTATATATGTATATAATGTAGCTCCCTTTATATATATATATATATACATATATATATATGCGTGTGTGTGTATTTATATTCTTTATCTCAGTCACTTAGCGCTCCCCGGTCTTATATATATGTATAGATATATATATATTTATATGTATGCATATGTATATATTATTCAGCTCCCTTTATATATATGTAATGTCTATATCAGTCATTCATCGTTCCCCGTATGTGTATATGCAGCTCCCTTATATACATGTTCTTTAACTCACTCGTCGCTCAACGTATATATGTATGTAAGCTACGCATTGAGACGGAAACGGAATGGAGAATACAGTATTTATTTCCACATTAATCAATCAGTAATCAGTATCTGGCTGGGCTCAATAGTGCCCTACCGGAAAAATATCAAATTATAAGTCGCGGCAGTCTGGCGTTATGGCAGGTTTTGATTGATTGGTGGTTGCTTTACGCCGTGTCGGAAACATAGGCCATATTCATGGGGAGAAATGTTTGTTTTTTGTTCAAACCATTGCTTTTACATGTAAAAGCAGATAATCAATTATGTGACACTAGACACTCGTTAAATTAGAAAGCTCACAATCATTTATTTGTGGTCAAGGGAAACAAATTTCCATAGAAAAGGAAAAGTTTGATTAATAATTGATAGAATTTATTTAGTAAACTATATGAGGTGGTACAGTCCAGCAGCCCTCAAAAAGGCTCAAATGTTTTCTTGCTTTACCTTAGTAAAAAGGTCATGCATACAGGCATACTGGCTGCAGTGTAGAATTGTTGGCGAAGGGCCAAAAAATCAACACAACTTAGTAAAATGTGTTTGAGTGTCAGCGGGGACTGACACCCAATACATTCACGGGGAGGTTCCCCCATGCGCAGAAAAGCATGTGTAAGCCACGAGTGACCAATACGGCAGCGGCCAAGGAACACTTGGTCCCGCCGACCTCCCGCATGAGTCTGTGGTGGTTTGACCACAGATGGTTCAATTTCTTTAAGTTTATTAATGTTTACATCCCACTCATGTTTCCATTTGGATTTGATGTGGGTGGCTATTAGTGGTTTGAGATCAGAGTGAGGGATCAGACACAGTTCAAGATCACAGTTCAGGGCCTTCTTTGCAGCCCGATCAGCTCGTTCGTTTCCTTGTATGCCGACATGGCCAGGTACCCAGCACAGGTGGATGTCATACCCATCCGTTGCCAGTTATGGCAGAGAGAGAGTGACAGCTGGCGAGCGGCAGGCAGATTATATACGAGCGGGTGCCACGGCTGTTGGAATGCCCCTCCCCCCCCCACCCGGTTCGCCGAACCTGAGAGGGGGGGCAGCACCATGCGTTGCTTACATCAGCATATATGGAGTGTATATGTCGGAATATAGCGCCATATATATATATATATATATATATATATATATATATATAAATAATATAATGTATAGACCTTTATCTATCCCCTGCTCAATAACCAAATTTCATTAATATTATATATGTATATAATTATATCCAGCATAGCATTATCTCATTCGTTGATGGTCCTTGTTATTATGTTAATGTCATCATGGACACATCCTTGAATGTTATTAAATATAAACAATTATATTAAATTTATGATAGCATTCACACTTGACTTGACCCCACCCCCACCTCCACCCCCTTTCCGCCATGTGGTACACTTTGTACAACTGTGAACATGTGGAAAGCTTTGGATGGCTCTTTAGATGGTGCTACAACATACAACTCAAACAAACAGAAAAGCAAAGAGTGAGTGTAGACAGAGAGAATGTCAATTGGTGGCGTGGGCGATAATACAGTCACGATAAAGACAGTGGAACCCTCTAAAATGATTCTCTATACTGATGAATCAGCAGAAGGGAGCTGGGATAGTGTTTGGAGTGTAGGCCTACAGTATGAAACCTCACTTCCGGAAATTGTCCGCAGTTCCCTGCCAGTTGCGTCCCTATGGGAGAATATCCACATGTTTGCGGGAATTTGATGGTATTGGACAGTGTAAGATAATAATTAGTACGATGCAAGTTATTTATAGATTCCTCGCAAGATTTCCGCTTTTGTTTGGTAATTTTTGTTGAGATAACACTTTCATCTCTGACTACTAATGTATACGACATTGTATAGGAAAGTCACATTGTTAATGCATACCCCATTGTGAATTAAAAAAACAAAACATTGTAAATTCAATCTTTATTATCTTATGCATAGATCTAGACCAACACAAATAATATGTAAAGCCACGATACATGATGCATTGGGGTCGGTGAGAGGGGAGGGCGGTTCTCAAGCCTCCCATGTGTGTCACTGACATGTCTCTATTTCTGGTGAGAGTGGCAGTGTTGGTGTCGGCGGCATTCACAGTGCCAAGGACGGTAATGTCGAGCTGGAGTCGGTGAGAGCAGATGGTGGCTCTCAAGTCACACGTCTCTATTTCTGGTGGGAGTGTCAGTATTGGTGTCGGCGGCGTTCACCATGTGTGAAAAAGGGTGGTGTGGAGCAGGGCTCGGTGAGGGTGGAGAGTGGTTCTCAAGTCACCCATGTCACTGGCCAGTCCCTATTTCTGGTGAAATTGTCAGTGTTGGTGTCGGCGGAAGTCACCACTGGCAAGGACGGTAATGTGGAGCTGCTGTCGGTGGGAGGAGAGGGCGGTTCTCAAGTCTCCCATGTGTGTCACTGACACATCTCTAATTCTGGTGAAGTGTCAGACTTGGCGTGGGGGGGGTGTTCACCATGTGCTACAACGGCGGTGTGGAGTAGGATTTGGTGAGGGGGGCAGGCGGTAATGTGGAGCTAGGGTCGGTGAGGGCGGTTCTCAAGTCAATTGTCTCCCCAACATGTCTCTATTTCTGGTGAGAGTGTCAGCATTGGTGTTGGCGGCATTCATAATGGCTAACGGCGGTAATGTGGAGCAGGGGTCGGTAGTTTTCAAGTCACCCGTCTCACTGACACGTCTCTATTTTTGGTGAGAGTGTCGGTGAGCTGGGCGTCTAACTCACCACTACTGTACACACACCCTCAGCAGAAGGTGGTGGTGGCCCGGTCTACTAGAGCCGTGATTAGCAGCCAGCAGACATACATCCGACGGCGGGGGGTGGGGGATGGGTGGTGGGGGTGGTTGTGTCGGGGTGCGGGGGGAAGGAGTCAAATGCTGCTGACTGCATCAGTATGTGGAGCCAGTAGGCGGGGGCGGAGGTATGGGAGAATGGTTGACCGTTTGGGTGGTAGGTTGTTGGAGTTTTACATCCACGCAACAGCTAAGGTCATATCAGGACGGGTACCGACTTGTGACAGTGCACACTAATGGCAACTTTTTAATTGCTGCCTAAAGGCCCTGTCACACATCACCGGATTGGGGGAAACAGAAAGAAACCGAACAAAGTCTGTTGATATCCGGCAAAGTCCAGTTTGTGTCCGTACAAGTTTTGAACAGGCACAAGACTTGGAACATATGCCACTGGATTTATGTCTATGGTTCTTGTCCTGTTTGAGTTTGTTTTGTCCGTTGGCTATCCGTTTCATGTCCATCTGTCCGGCGGCCTTTGACCCGATATCGCAACACTTTGACACATTTTAATACATTTTGATAGTTATCACGCCCGAACGCCACCGGACTAGACAATTGTGTCCGTTGCTCAATCCGGCATAGTGTGACCAGCACTTTACTGGGAAAACAGGCTGCTGGCACCATGACCCGCCATCCACTCACTTACGTTATCCTCACACTGAGCGAACCAGTCATTGCAATGTTCCTATTAATGCTGAGCACCAGGCTAGGATGTTGTTTGTTTGTTGTTGTTTTACGTCCTAGCAACATCTAAGGTCATATCACGACGGGGCAGGCTAGGAAGCTACAAGTATCCATTTTATAGGTCATTGGTTTGACTTGACCAGGAACCGAACACCCGACCTTCCGCACGTGAGACCTGTGCTCTCCCGATTCGAGTGGTGAGTGGTACGTCGGTAGATGGATTGGTGGGGGCTCATCACTGCTCACATAACCCCCTCCACCTCTCCCCCCCACACACATACCCCCCCACACACATACACACATACACACCACTCCCCCCACACATACACACCACTCCCCCACACACACATACACACCACTCCCCCCAGACACACACATACACACCACTCCCCCCACACACATACACACCACTCCTCCACACACACATACACCCCCCCCCCCACACATACACACATA